>JAHQIW010000469.1:0-69583 GCA_019055375.1 Parelaphostrongylus tenuis
CGGACGAAAATAGAATAAGAATATGACGCAGATGGTTTCAGAATAGAAGCCAACATTCTTGCAGAGATTTATAAAGCTTCAATACGGAAGATTTTCGGAGCACTGCGGAAACTTCATAATTTCAAACATGAACCATTGAGAGAAATTCTTCGTTATCACACATAAGATAGCACAGTCTGTAAACCTAATATTTTGACTTCAGAGGTGTATTAGCAACCCAAGTGATCGGCCCATGTTTGTCTCTAAGTGAGAGCATAATGGAAGCTTTATAGAAAACGATTACAACGTGGGAAAACTGTTTGGTTCCACTCTGCTTAAATCTTTGTTTGGAGATGAATTCTGTTGGAATTATGGAGGTATTCAGCTGAATAGGTTGTGCACAACCTAATTCTTCTAGGATCTGAAGAATTCAAAATCTGCTAAAAGGAGAATTTATTATTTTGTGTTTAGCTTACCATAAAAATCATGAGCTATATATTACAAAATCGACGATAAAGGATCTCCTGTGAGAGAGTCGTTTAGAAATGTGTGATAATCACAGAAAAGTAATCTGAAATGTGTGTAAAACATCTCTGTCCCTATAGAGCTTCAGCGTGCTCTAGTTTACTGAAAGTCAGAATTATTTCCTGCTCTAACACAATATTAACGTTTTCACACTACGAAATTTCAGAGCGACTCCAGATGTCATATTGATTACATAGTTCACGTTGTTTGAACATTTTGATGAATCTTAAAAGAGTCTAATCAAGTACTTAGTTCAGGAAAAATTTAAGAAAAGCAATAGAGTTGAAAATGCATCAAAATATGATTTTGTTACGTGCATTCAACAAGATCGACAATTAGTTTTGGATGGATAGAGCACGAATTTTCGTGTTACTGATCGTACAAATTAGGAGTAACTTGGAGAAAAAAATGCGTTGAGGTTTCTGTCAATGAAGCACTAATACTGGTCACATTATAGTGTTTTTTGACATATGACAAAGTGCTTTCAAGACAGAGAATTCACTGAAACGCTAGGCAAAAAAATATGACGACGGAATAAATGGGGAACACTTACCGTATAACAAATTGAATTACAAGAACGTTGTATTCCAGGGTAAAAACAACAGGTCATATGGCGAAAGAAAAAGAAGCCGAAACTTTTAAAAACCACTCATCAATGAACTAACAACATTCTTCAATTTATTCATCAAGATTGACAATGCTATGATTCTGGAGTGTTTCTTGATTACATACTTCCGTGAAAAGCCACATGCTTCATTCGCCTTTTTCGCGGGCCATGTAAAACTGTTCATATTTAATACTCTGTCAGAAAGTGTTCTCTACTAAAAGTGCCCATATCGCATGGAGCCCTTCAGAAAATGCATGAAAGAATTGGAAAATGGAAAATCGTTCCAACACTACCCTCACTTTTTTAAAGAAAGTCGTACGACACTATGTTTAACCGTTTAGGAGTGGCATGTATCGGTACTAGTTCCAAACTCTTCAGAGATCTTTTTCGTTGGGCAATGTATTTTTTGTTAGATTTTCGTAATTTATTAAAAGCTGAGCGTTGGCAGCTTCAGCAGTTGTGTTTGGAATATGAAGAGGTTTTCTTTAGTGTGCTGTAACAACGAAAACAATATTCTGTTTCAAACTCGGTTTGATTTGTTCTTTCGGCTATCATTTGCGAGCGACTTTTCGCTAGGCTCTTGACAGTCCACTCGATAGCTCCAATCTCGACAATTTTGGGGGTGGGATTAGTTCAAATGATTTTCGTAGAGCGCTGCAAGAGAGAAAGGAGGTTGCCTTTTCACAGTCGATGTAGTTAGCAAAAGAAAGATGCGATCTATAAAGCGATAGAACAAAGTCGCTTTTGTAATCCTAACATAAGAAACCCATATAATTTTTTTTCGGAGACAGAAAGAAAAGAAAAGATTCAAATAACTAAATCATATCAATTCCAGGTGGCATTAAACTTGCTGCGCGCCGCGAGAATGAGGAGGTGCACGACTTTTGTTGCTTCTTTAGAAAATTTTTTCTGTTATGGATTAGTTTCTAGATTTTTTCTCGTATCCTGATACATGGCGACTTTTTTCTACACGTTCACATGTTTTTGGTGCACATATCGCCGAGTGCAAACAAAGTGATTTTTTTTCTCTATAAAAATCATCAACAGCGGTGTTGCGTTCCAGTGAGAATATTCACTGAATTTTGATTAGCTTTGGCCTTAATCAACACAGATTGCGCCAAATTTATCTGCGTTCTAATTTTGTAGTGTTGAATCACAAAGTTAATAATCATAATTATAACTGTAAAGTATATTTATAAAAGCGTTGTTTGAAAGGGCAGACTTAGAGAAATATTAATCTAGAAGCTGACTGATTAGCAATCGCTTATACGACCGTCTATGTAAAGAGGAAGGATGCATCATATGTCTCGACGGTGATCGCGTGAACATAGGTACAGTCTAGCTAATCTCTTATAAAATTTGCGGAGGCGAATATATCAGAGAAAACGAGAAGACCCTCTATGTCCGTATCAAAAGATGAAATAGACAACAGGGATAGAGTTGATTTGAAGACACCACGAGGTACTCATAGGCACAAATGTATGAGGAGGCACTATTTTGAAATGGAAATAACCATCCTCCCAAAGGAGTGGATGCCTCAGCGCTGAGAAATTTGAAGCTTCTTAGATTTATAACAAAAATGTCATCATGCGTGATTTTCCCCCAAATCTCGGATCAATGTTTGTAAATCCGAAACGAGCGCATTCCTCGCCGATTTGAAACTCGGTGCGGCTGGTATACGTATTAACAAGTGGTAATAAACAGCAAAATACGGTGAGTAGTTTATTTTAGGCTGATTTTTATACGATTCCACTTCTACGCTTTCGCGCAGGTTTCGTTTTATCTGGTTATGAAAGTACTAAATATGTGGATTTCACGTCAATTTTGCTCTTTCAGGCTCCAACGAAGACAAAACTGCCGAAACGTTAGCCAATGGTACGACTTCTATTGTACTATTTTGTACAGAATGAACGCATACGATCAACTTCGTGTCTGCTATATACAAAAGGACGGAATCACTCAGTTAACGTCGAGGTTAATCGATAGTTGGTCTTGGGAACTGCTCGCAGGAATAGTTATCAGAATCTGCGTGAGCTAGTTAGCGCCTAAGGGACCACGTGCACCCAATATTGGTGCACGATTGTATGAAAGTCCTTTCTCGCTGGATAAAGTTTTCTCTAAAGCATTTGACAACCATTCGAAATTCTGAATTTCTGCAATTTTATCATAGTGTTTAGTTCCAAAAAAGACTTCTTATTACGTTGTAGCAGCGGAAATGAAATCATGTTTCACAGTCGATTTGCTGCTTCATTTGCACCGCTAGAGCTGCTATATGGTTCTTCAATAATATTTTGCAGTCATTAGATAGCCTAAATTTCGAGAATTTCACTAATGTAATTGATTTTTTGAAAGGATGTCATAGAAGAGAGCGAAAGGATAAGAAAAGGTGAGAGCGAAAAGGAGATCACGTTTTACGCCCAGAATTTTTTTCCGCTCTCGGTTGTTTATTGGTAATTATGGATAAATTTATACGTTAGAGGCATCCTATCGTTACACAAGGAATGAATATCACAGATGAATCTTACATGAAGATTTTCTTTTATATGAAGACGGGCCACTTCTTTTGACATCTTTCATTTTTCAGCAGTAATATCACATTCCCTGTAGAAAGAAAAACTAACTTTCAACCCCTATTATTCATTTGTATCACTTGCCTTGCAAGAAAGCAGCTTGAAAGCGCATGAACTTGAAGCACGGCACTTGAAAGCGTTGCAAAGAAACGGTCTGCTCAGTATATAAGCGCAGCACTGTAATCAGCAGGATTACGATATCGAATGATTACTAATAGGCCAAAGGAAGATCTCTGTCCGGCGAGAAATATGCGCGCCTGTAACGCAAGGAATCTCCTTTTGTGTTTACGTTGAAAGGTTCGAAAACTGGCGATGTAAGGCTTTAGCTTTGAAGTCTCAGCTTTCGAATGGTTACTGACCTCCTATCAAAAGTCCTTGTAGAGCGGATGACGTCGGTTTTTTTTTTGCGCTGTCATAAACGAACTGAACCTACAATCCTTTCCATTAGGTGACCGATAAAGCAAAACATGTTCAAGACGAAATTTCGTTATTTCGATATCTAACTGGCAGGAAATCTTTGCAAATTCTTCACCCATATCACTAGCGGAAAATCTTGTGCTTTCTTGCTTTATGCCTTGCCTCTCAAACTCCTTTCACTCCAAATTTCTGTAACTCGGTGAGGTCTGAATGAAACCTAGGGCAAAAACGATTACGCGTTTTAGAAATTTCATCGGCAAAGTTTCGAAATTTTCATCAAATTCCGCGTTGGGGCCTTTCTGTCAATAAAGCGGTCGAGGAAATGATGGTAACGGTAATACCCCTACTTCGTGCTGCTCATTCCTGTTTGACTTCTCTAGTCCTGCTCTTATACGAAGCTTATCATGAAGTCCATGCAAGCTAGACGCGACGCAACGCAAAGATATCTTGAGAATAGGTTGAGATGGTGAAAAACTTAGACCCAATTTGAAAAGCGAGTGCGCATTTTGAAAGAGTGATGGAAAACCTTGGCGCAAAAATCCTTGATGCTTTTGAATCCATACTCAAATTTCAAATGTGGACCAAGATGAATATCTTGTTCGCTCCATATCACAATCAGTTGTTGTGGATCCGAGACAGGCACATATCTCGTCCAGGTATACTAGGTGCGGGTGATCTACATATTCACTAGTGGACTTTGAAACAACAATTCTATTATTTGTTTACACTACTCGTCATCACATTTTTTTACGTGCGAATTCCAGTACTTACAGCATTCGATTTGTTTTTTGTCTTCTTCTTGAATGACGTAGAATGCTGGTCGAGCAGATCATCTTGCAAACTTGAGGATAGTCTGGCTAGTGGCGTTCCATAGGGCGTTCTTGTTGACTGTCGGAGAGTTTTGGGGTGGAGCTCGATTCCCCGCACGCGGCGACGAGCATCACAACCACTCGACCACGGCTTTCTCGGAAACACCAGTCACAGCATTAAATAGAAGCTGATAACTATACGATTTGATTTTACGTTTTCGTTTAAGTTTCATCTACTTTGGTTATTGAAGTATCTAACTCATCAGCATCATCAGTTTGGCTCTTTAAAGCTCTAAAGAAGGCAAAACTGCCGAAACGTTATCCAACTGCCATGTTTATTGCAATGTTTACACTGTATTTAATGAATAGTCTTTTAACAGACTCCTGTCCGCTGAATAAAAATTCATGGAATTGCTCAGCAGTGCCGAGGTTAATCGAGAGTCAGTTTTGAAGATGCTACTTAATTTAATATAAATCATTGGCTTATCTCAACCGAATTAGAGTAGAGCGCGTTTGAAACATCCGAGAAACTCGACAGATGTATGAACAATAACTAATCAACCTTTCTCCACGATGACGTGTGATTGCACGGCGCACAGACAATGCTGCTAAATGTGAAGGAACTAGTCTACGAAATATCACATTTCATATCTCGCCCTTACTACTACCATTTCTTTTGAACATCGTAAGAACTTTTTCCGTAGAAATTCGTGAGTGGTGTATAATAAGTTTTTAGCACTATAAGTACATATGAAGGATGCAAGGACTCCATCAATCAAAGGGTGAGCATCAAGAGCTATGCTTTTACATTGCAAGAAATTTGTATAACTGTTATTTAGCATGTCCATTCTCGCATCCACTCTGCAAGTCAGACCACTTCTTGCATTTCCATTCGTTTCCCCGCACTCAATGATCACAAGGTCCTTTAAACTGCCCCTGTAAGGGCCCAGTGTCTACTTATAGGCCTTTTTCATAAATGTCTTCTAGTGTTTGTTGAGTCAATCCTTTTGTGTCATAGCATAGCTGTTATAAAGCATGTTTACGGACGAAGAAGGGAGCGAAAATGATTTCATGTGTTTATGACGATTAAACCATATCATGTGGCAGCATATGTTACCACATTTGATGAGACACACCTTCTAAACCAGTACTTTTACACTGTGCACGCGTTGACGTGAATGGAGCTCCGAGAACTTTTTTCTACTGCTTGAAACAAGTCGCGTGCAACTCTCACTAATCACTTTACAGAACGGCGAAGCAAAGCAAATCCGCATGTACATCGGGTGAGAGAGCTTGCTGGATAATGCTGGAAGGACATAAAAGCTGCACGACAGTGTTGAAAACAAATAGCTTGTGAGATTGTTTGGAGCCTTTCAAAGTGAGTACGTTAGTGGATTTACGTACATTTCGTCGGGATCGCCCGTTTCCTCAGAGCTACACTCCTCACGCTAAACCATATCTTATAGAAGGAAGGAGAGACGTTATGGTGATAGCACGTCATATTGTGCTGTCATCATTTTAATGAAGTGTACGATATCGCCGAAACATACGCAAGCTACTAACATATCAATCTCGAAAGGCCCCTGAACATACTCGCAAGCTATGTTGAATATTATATCTTTCCTCCGAGTGCGCATTGGTAAGTTAAGCATTCAGGAGTGCAATCGAGTTGTTTTAAAGCACTCTTGTAGTGATATTTCAGTTTCTACTTTGTAGATTTCATGCGAAGCCCATGGCGAGCGACGGCCCATCGGTTTTAGCCAATCACACTAAAAAGCTCCAGGTTCTAATAACATCGCCTTTCAGGGGACCGTGAATACTAGTGAATCATGCGCATCTTCTATTTTCACCTAAATAATCCGTTATCAAATTTTTTGTGCGCGGTCCTTATACTTCTAGCACATGATTAGTTTCCTCGCACTTATGCACCACAAAGGTCCTCGAACATTTCACTTATTGATATGACTGGCGCTTAAAGATTCTCTTTTTCTCTGTAAAATTCGTAGAATGCTCCTCGAATCGACTCTTCTTGCGATTCATACATGATTTTCTTCTCTAAGTCAAATATGACGTGCTACATAAATCTTTATTTAACAGCTGACGTTTCGGCAGTTCGCCTTCTTCAGTGCTTGGAAAGGTCAAATTGTCTGCAATCCAATCAGTCAACACACCTCCATTACTCCTTTATAAAAATCACCAGACCCAGATTGATGCCTCTTTGTCACTCGTGATATGAGTCAGTATATAAGATTGTTGTTTTGATGGGTAGGGTGAATTACGAGCCTATGTGATGTCCTTCCGATGATCTCCACTTGAATCATTCTGTGGAGCACGTATAAAAAGCGTTGAGTATGTCTAGAGTTGATTTTGTGCTTGATGCGATTGAAATCTAGGTCTGGTGATTTTTCTAAAGGAATAATAGAGGTGTTTGACTGATTGGATCGTGGACAATTTGACCTTTCCAGTCTCTGAAGAAGGCGAACTGATGATACATCAGCTGTCAAATAAAGTTTAATGTAATACCTCGTGTTTTGCTCAATGAAGGAAATCAGGAATTATATTGCATGCCGAGGTTAATAGACAGTCGGTGTTGGGAATTCATACATGAGTTTATATAATTATGTATGCACATATATTTACATTTATATAACTTTCTCGCATATATACATATATATATATATATATATATATATAAATATACATATATACGTAACCTACAATATGCTATACTATGCACGTCATCCTCAAAATATTCTTACACAACATGAATGAGTATAGTGAACATGTGTGGAAATATAACATTGTCACTCTATTTGACCCACAACACAGCTTTTTTCTTCTACTGTGCAGGTCTGAAAACTTCTATTATCCAATTCGACTCCTCCCGTGCACAAGGATTTCATTTCTTCACAAACGTCGTACATTACTGGTCGAGCACGTCTCCTTGCAATCTCGAGATCGGCCAGACCAATAACCAAAGCAGATTAATTTTGATAACGAGAAATCAATTAATGACTACCGTGTACCTTTGAAAACTTACTAATCTATGCAAAAGTTGCTAGTTCACAAAACAACATCGAAAACTAACACTAGGAAAAATACTGGTTTACGCATAAATCATCTTTTAAACACAGATGTAGTCATTGTGAGAAGCAAGTTTTGAAGAAATCTCAAACGGCAGATATGACAAAGAAGAGGGTCCGCTTGATTTACCTCATTTTTCTAAGAAAATAAGCACAGTTAAAACCGACAATTAAAAAGAGTCGTTTGGAGAAATCAGTAGCAATAGTCGAAATGCCAGAAAACACTAGCAGTGTTAGCTAATTCGCAGTTATTAGTGTGACTGTCTATGCACTATGCAGAAACTCCATATCTACACTAACGGTGAGCAACCTGACTGAATGGGCTTGGACATAATCTGTTAATCGTTTAAAAACGAATAAATTGGTGAAACGAGAGCGCTATTGAGAAGCTGCAAGAAAGTCCAACTGCCCCATTGGGCTAGACAAAGGACAAAGAGATATAACGGAAAATTTTTGTAATTTGACTTTCCCCTGATCTCGGCATCATCAATCTTCTCAAGGCTTCTTTGCCTCCGCTTCCGTTAGAGTCAAATTCTTTTCTTTGGAACACCGCACGAATGGAGAACCTCACTCGCAATATCCTCATCACAGCGATTCCTGCGACGAAGATCTACAACATGGACGAACGAATGAGGACAGTCGACTCCAATCAATCGCTCACAAGAAAGTGAAGACGTCGAAGCACTAGCCGAATGAATCTTATCTATTAACTTCGCCTGCTAGCTGAATCATAGGGAAAGGTGTAGCGGAGAAGAATTTGGAGATAAAGCCAACATCCATGCATGGAAATTCAACGCTTCGGAGCAAAAACCCCTAATGCGCGCTGAAATGTTCTCAAGGAGCCAAGAATAAACAACAACAAATACTCCGTTATCATGCCCGACTTCGCTGAATATCCCAGACTGATGTGTTAGTATGAGAGAAGTGCATTACACATTCATTTAAGGTGTTTACGATTACTTTTCACATAAAACACTTAGTGGAACACTCATGGAAGGCGGCAAGTGCGTGGAAAAACCTGTTTTTGCTCCGATACTATCGAAATTTTATTTCATTTATTTGCTTTTTTCTCACGACCTGCCATCAAAACTTTCATTGTGTAAACCGCAGTACTTCTAGCATTTGATTCGTTAATCGTCTTCTTAGTGAATGACATAGAATACCAGTCGAGCCTGTCGCCTTGCAATCTCGAGAATAGTCTGCCTATGGTGTTCTAAAGGGCGCCCTTGTTGACCGCCGGAGAGTTTGTGAGGTGGAGTTCGGCTCCATTCACGCCGCGACGAAGATCACAGCCACTCGGCAACAGCTTTTTCATCAAAAGTTTGCCTTTCTAAATTGGGTTAGAGAGGTATCTGACTCAGTAGGTTGCAGTCAATTTTCCATTCGTGGACTCTGAAGAACACCGAACTTACAGAAACACTTGCTATTCAAAATACATAGCATAATAACAGCCTCATATGAGCATATCTAGGGAAAAGAGAAAAAGTCTAACAGTTTGTGAAGTCAGTTGTTACCGTATCCAATTGAACCTTTCAGATAAATGTCAGCTGGATAATGGTATGAATGATGAACTGAAAAACACCCTTTTAGACGAACACAATAAACTCAGGTAAGGTTCTTGGTAGGTATAGGTAGCATATCGTTAACGTTTAAGTAGGGTTCTCGCATGTGTCCCATCTAAAAAATCGCTTCAAGATTATCAGATTCTTTACATTTTGATGAATTATTCTTTACGCCATAGATCACTGACGTCTAAAGGTTTGGCTGAGAACCCTAGAGGCACTGATAGCAAGGCACCAAAAACCGGCCCGAATGTTCAAAATGGTTAGGATTATAGACCAGCTTTTTTACAACTATTTTTGCCGAGCGAATATTCCACTTCCAACAGTTTTCATTTTTAGGTTTATGATCGCAAAGTCGAGGGAAGCGCAGCGAAGTATGCGAAGAAATGCAAAAAACACACAGTTTGGATAGTGGCAATGGCAAGAGCTTCTGGGCGATGGAGCCAGCAGAGAAAATTTGACCGAGGTGGTTAGAAGTGAGTTGAGATTCCATAGTGTAAACATTATGAAAATTTGATGTGATAACATTTTTGCGATAAGTTTGTTTAGTGAGTTGAAAAAAATGGAGTACCATCAGACAACATCTTGACGAGCAAGCTCTGGAATCCTGATAGGGAGATTGGCCATTATACTCAGGGTATACCTTTGTTTGGAAAGCTCTTTCTCAAGGAAATTTTCTCGAGATTTATTTCAAGATGGACTGGCAAGATACATACAAACTTGGCTGTGGTGTTGCATTGTGCGCTCAAATGACTCTTGTCGTTTGTCAATAGTCACCTCCGTACGTTGTACTTGTTTTTTGGGTAGAATTCCGTCATCGGAAAAGCTTCTTTGAATTGCCATTTTTCGCTGGACAAAGACTTTACCTCATAGAGGTAAGAAAAATTCAAAAGCTCAAATCATTGTCAATCCAAAAATTTTACTTAGTTACTAAAAAGGCATTCTTACAACGATGTAGCAGAATGAATGAAAATTCCATTTGACACAACACGTGCTACTGCGATTATATCTCATTGGATGAGGCTTTTTCTCAAAGAAATTCTTAGCCGCTGGTTAGCGTGAGTCCAAAAAATTTGATAAACTTACTTATCCTCATATGGTTCCCCCTACAACGTTGTCATGGTGAAAATGGAATTGTGATTCACACACGCGTATTTTTCACGAAACACATCTCAATTAGCAATCTATTAGTAATTGCGCAATAGCGTAAGTTTTGCTAAATCCGGGAGCGTGCTTGTTCTCTGATAAGACCACTTTACTGCACTCCAACACGAAAAACAAGGTTGAGTTTCAAAAACATCGGCACTGCTTGTTCCCTGGGGTGTTTAGTAGCTGCGGATCGATAGCACGATCAGTAGATTGCGTGGGAGCGATTCTTATGTGGCATGTGATTTTTGCTTACGAATTTTAGATTTCGCTCTGGAAAAAACTCCAGATAAAACGTATGATTCTGATAGTTGTGGATTTTCTCTACACGCTCATATACCTTCCATGCTTCCAACGAAAATGTAAGTGTGACATTTTCAAAAAGCATTTACAATTTTGAACTCACAATGATTTAAACCTAGGAATAAAATAATTTCCAATAGTCTAACGGGAATTCTTCGTCTAGCAAAGAAGATTTTTTCGAAAAACCCTATCAGATAGCGGAATTGTACAGCTCCTTGATTTGCTATACGAAAGAATGCTAAGTGAAATATCTTAGTGGTAAGGGACGAAGATTGCAAGTGCGAATTCTGAAAATCTTGCCAGAAGGAAGCGCTCTGCATCAAACCGAAACTAGACCGACCCAACTGTTGTTATGTATGTTTGTGATCGAAATATCAAAGAGTAGCACTCTTGCTTTCATTTTTTGCACTGTTTTGATAAATCTAAGCATAACGATGGTGCTACTCTTATGTGATTTCCAGACGTATGCTCAGTAGTGTGGATCACCGTCTATTCCATCGCCGACCTGAAGAAGGCAAAGGTTCCGAAGATTAGCCAAGATAAAAAATCACATAGGAAGTTTTCATGTGTTTAACAACACCTAAGCATACTAAGAAATAGTTTATACCGTGATCTCCATTACGAAAAGTAGGAAAAACTCCAATAAGTGGTACTAATTAAAGCCTTTAAGACTGAGGACTATCTACAGTGAGTTTATCAGAATGAGTGGAGTCATTTACTCAGTTGTACCTCTTATTATTTGCAAGATCGATATGAAGAAATTCAAGGCAGTATTCTACCTCACTAGATGCACATGGCTTACTTCTTGATTGCCACACTGACTGTAAATAGGTCACACGTTTAATTACGAATATTGTTCTATCATATGTTCATTAACCCCTTATGGGTAACGTGTACCATAGGGGGTACAAGATTGGTTGAAGGCCATTTTTTCTAGAGAAAAGTTTTCTACCAGACATTTTGCAATCATTCAAAAGTACAAATTTTTGCGACTTCAAATATATGCTTGATATGGTAATAGAGCTCTACATTACAGCGTAACCGCAAAAATAAAATCATGTTTGACTGTCAATTTGCCTCAATTAAACGACTGGGGCTTTGATAAGGTCCCGTCACCAAAGTCCCATTTGTCATTCGATGGCACAAATTTCGAGAATTTCAGTGGTATAGACGATTTTTTGAAGATTATCACAGAACCCCGTAAGAGCGAAAGAAAGATTGCATTTCACGTCCAAATGTCAGCCCTCCGCTTGGCCGTCATAGATGGTTTATTAGTGATTATGCGTAAAGTTCGTACGTCACAGGTATTTTATCGTAAAACAAAGAACGTTATAATACAAATAGAGCTTTTACATGGGCTTTTTCATGTGAAAGGTGACAACACTTCTTGAAAATCTATAATTTTCAAAGGTAATATCAGAGCTTTATGGAAAAATGAACAAATTTTCAACTCTTACTGTGCATTCGTATCGCCTTCTTGCGAGGACGTAGTTTGAAAGTATATCCTCTACAATTTAACACCTCTAATACAAGTCTATGTGGAGGTAAATGTAGCTCTTATCAACACCCTATTAACGAGGCGTCTTGTCATCCGTCGTAGCCATTTCAGTGGCCTTCGATAGCTTAAATTTCGAAAACTTGAAAGATGCATTTTATTTTTGAAATCCTTTATATTACGTTGTAGCAGTAAAAAGGAAATGTTATTCTCACTCAAGAATTCCTCAATGAGCAGTGCTTTTCCTCAAAAATTCAGTACTTGTTCGATATCACAAATTTCGACAGATTAATAGTGTTTTTTGGTTCTTCGGAACAGCTCTTGTTTGCTCTGTACCACTGAAATTAAGACTACGTTTCACATGAGTCGCGTATGCCTTCCACCGGTATGTGGATAGATTTTGCAGCATTGGCATTAAGGTATCGCCCTTCAATAACCAGTCAATATCTTAAATCTAAAGAATTTTAATGGTGTGCTTGTTTTTTGATAAGAATTTTCTTTACGCGCTACTGCAGTAAGAAGGAAATTGTGTTCACATCTGAGTGCTTTTCGCTGGAAGCAACTTTTCTCTCAGATTTTCAATAACCATTCGATGGCACAAAGCCCAATAATTTCGAAGATATGCATGATTTCCAAGAAAATTTTTTACTGCTTTGCTACATCTTGAAGAATATTGAGTTTCACACTGTATGCCGTGTCGATCGCGCAGCGCAATTCACATGTGGCATGCGACGCGCGCCACGCCCGCTGAGTGCGAAACCCATTTTTTTCTGCGGCAACAACGCATTGAGAAGCTCTTTTCGTAAATCAAACATGCCACTGAAATTGCTGAGATTTGTGCTTTGGAATAATTATTGACAGTCTGAGAGAAAGGCTGTGTCAAGCGAAAAGTACTCAAATGTGCAACACAGTTTTTTTTTGCTGCCACAGAGCGCTAAGAGATTTCTTTCTAAAAAGCATATACCACTTAAGCCATCGAAATTCAAGCTATCGATTGGTTGCTGCAGGTCGTTGGCTTGATGCCAATGTTGCGAAATCCATTCACATACCAGTGTAAGACGAGCGTGCTGCATGTGAAATGCAATCATAATGTCGGTGTTACAGAGCAAAAAAATGCTTACTGGATTTTTTAGGGGAAATCTGTTCTCAGCGAAAAATGCATGAATATGAATGAAAATTCACTTCTACTGTTACAGCGTAATATGAAGGTCATTTAAAAAACGCACCGTTCAAATTATCGATATTTAAGATATCGAATGGTTACTGAGATGTCTAGAAAGAGCAGAAAATACGCTTTCCTGAATATGACTCAGATAAGGGAAAAGTATCGAATACTTCTTTGGAGACACATATTTCTGGCCAATAGTTTGCATAATACCAATGTTCCAAGCTTTTTACTCAAACACAATTGACCCTCCACGCTCAAAATTTCTCCACTATGCACAGGTTCTCAACTTTTTCGCGCATATGCCAGCTCTAAGTAAATGGGAATAGACGAATGACTGATAAGTACTTAATTATAGGTAGAGCTATCGATAAACTCATATCGAATATGGCACGCATAATCATTTTTGACAAATTACCCAATATTCTCCAATTTTTACTCACTGGAAAGAATTCTGGGTCTTGAAAAAACAAAGGAAGATATAAACGGAAGTATATTTGTTGCACCTTTTGTACAATTCAATAGAGTTAGCTGATTGCCAAATTGAGTATGATTGCGTAGTGAACCAGCGTTTTTCTCTATGCAAAGCACATATATCTCAACATATCACGATAGAAAAAATTTTGTTCTCTCCAGGTACTACAAGAATTCCAAAAATTTTCGTAAAACGGGAAAAAAATTTCAGTCAAACTACGACAATCGCGCGCCGCTGCGCCGCAATTCGCTCTGCGCGCAGCGATTTCTACAGTGTCCCTCAAAGGTTAACAAATGTTGTCCTGAGTGCTATCTGCTCACTATGGTCATTTCCCGATAGAATCTTATTTGCAACGGTATAAACAATCACCTGTATCACCCGTCGTTGATCGTCGAGTGACTCGAGCGGGTACCAGCAACACTTCCATTCTTCCTTATGGCGTGCAAGAGTAGCTCAGTGGGTCCTCGTCGCTCTAGGAATTCGCTGAGCATCATATCTTTCTTTTATAGGTTTCGTGAGAAAATCGGACCAACAATCGGTGGTCTTCCTTTAGAGCGCTTGACATCCCGAGGAATTCAGTCGGTAACGACTTTCGATAACGGTTGTCGTTGACGCGCAACGTGTCCAGCATACCTTATTTTCGATATACTGGAGTGTACTTGGCTATAATTCCTTGAAACCAGCTTTCCATTGACATCGGCGTTACCAACTGATGATAGTTTCTTTTGCACTTTAAGTACAACAGGGAGGCCGGTATGAGTTTAGTCAGGCTGACGTTTCACCGCGTTTCATGTTCTTCAGAGCCGATGATTCACGTCGATTGTTCGCAGTCTTTCATCCTCGCCATGGTCTTTGCTTTCGTTGTCGTTTAAATCAAATCTTCTTCAGTGGACAACCTAAATAAAGTGATGGGGAGTTTTGATTACACGATAAGAAAGAGTTAAAAGTGTCCTGAAAGCAATCTCACTATATGATGGTCAAACTGCATTTCCATCACGAATAATAGTAAAGAAATCGCTCAGGCAGCTACAGAGGTGGAATAAATATTCTTGAGCAATGTATTTACATATATAGGTGTAAGTTCAGGGTGTGGAAAAAGTTGTGACAATTTTGTATTTTGTTGATTTTGGCACTGATATAATATTTTTTCATCAATACTGATTGATTTATCAATCTATAACCTGTTTCATTATTTGTCAACCTTCAGATGTTTTCGCAATATGGATCCTAAAATTAGAGTATCGCGGTAATTAAGTTGCACAAGGCGGGAATGAAAACTGCTGACATCGCTAAGATCGGCTGGTTTCAAGCCAACAAGTATATAGAGAGTCGTGAAAAGGTCATGAAAAAACTAGAAGTTTTGAGGATCGCCCTTAAAAAAGTCGTCCAACCACTGTGTATACTCTGAAAAACATTTAGAACACTCGTTGCCAGATGCAACGAAACCCGGAGCGATCTATGCACAAAATGGTTCGAGATGCTCGGAATTAGCATGCAGAGGTCCGAAGCATTGTCAAAAATATGCTGAAGCTTCGCAGCCACAAGATCTCAATTGCGCCACCGAAAAGACGCCGTTGGTCTTCAACAATACAAACATCAAAATGAACGCTCCTGACTTATTCACATGAATTAACAATAACCGATAGTTGGTGAAACAAAAACAACATTCGGATTTTCCGCTGATGTTGAGGAACTTTTCCACCACCTAATCTTCTTCGGAGGAGGGAGAGGGAAAGTGCTATACTGTGGTTAGTGATGCTGAGCGCAAAGTAGTTCGCCCCTCACAGCTCTCCAACAATCAATGATCAACGCCCTACACAACGCTTCTGTCTGGCTCTCCTCGAGATTGCAAGAGCTTCGCTCAACCAGTTCTCTGTGATATTCACAAAAAGATCAACTCCTTAAGGAATTGATAAATGAGGCGAATTGAATGTTGGATGCAGTGGTACCTTCGCAATGATGCTAAAGGCGAGTCAAAATAAAAGAGAATAAACAAATACATCACCTGTATCACCTGTCGTCCCGTTGATCGTCGAGTGACTCGAGCGGGTACCAGCAACTCTTCCATTTTTCCCTATCGCGTGCAAGAGTAGCCCAGTGGGTCCTCCTTGCTCTAGGAATTCGCTGAGCATCATATCTTTCTTCCATCGCTTTCGTGAAGAAATCGGACCAACGGGTCAGTGGTCTTCCTTTAGAGCGTTTGACGTCCCGAGGAATCCAGTCGGTAACGGCTCTCGTCCATCGGTTGTCGTTGAAGCGCATCACGTGTCCGGCCCACCTTATTTTCGATATCCTGGCGTGTAGAACGGCGTCTCTGATTTTCGATCGTTGACGTAGGTCGGAAGTTCGGATCCTTTGTCTCATTTGCGAAATACGAGACACTCCTAGCATCGACCTTTCGACTACGCGTTCGATAACGGCAAGTGATCTTTCATCCTGCTTACGTAGCGACCAGGTTTCTGCTGCATACGTTAGGGCAGGGATAATTGTCGAGTCGAAAAGGTGGGCACGGAGTCGGATGTTCTTTGTCCTCTTCACTACATCTTCGATGCTCTTAAACGTTCCCCAAGCCGCTCGTTTCCTCCTGCTCAACTCTGGGGCTAGGTCGTTCATCATGTTGATTTCACGACCTAGATAGATGTAACTGGAGCATTCGGAAATTGTCGTTCCGTTGAGCGTGAATGGGGCATTAGAAACCCATCGGTTCCTCATGAACATTGTTTTCGTTAGATTCAGTTGAAGACCGATCTTTCCACAGGCGTTATCGAAATCAGTCAACATTCGTTCCGCTTGGCAGCCAAGCCAACAAATACATATGCATCCAATAACTGTCAGCTCAACATGGATAAAATGCCAAAGTGTGTTTAATAGACCAAACCCGTTGACGATTGATTGCTGATACTTCGATGCCCTATACTGATCAAAGAGTGGTGGTAAAGAGCTGTCTCGGTGGTTTGATGGTAGCGCGCAACCTCGGAAAGGGTGAAATGCGTGTTTATCTCTCGCCGTGTTCAGATTTTTCATATCACTCCACATTTGAAAAATATAGGTACGGCACGTTGATACCGATACTGAAGCAGTAAAATAAGGAATTTTTTGTGCTCAGTTGAAGTCAGTATTCGTTGACTGAACAGAATGATTAACTAGCTCACTGCTTTTTGATGAGCATATTGGACTGTAATTGTTATACTATATAATCACAGTAGCCAGCGTTTCGGCTTTTCACGTTTTCTCCAGAGTCTAGCAAGATCAAGTCAAGTACAACCTACTGAGCCATGTATCTCATAACGTCAACAACGGAAATAAGAAAATTTTAAAAATAGTAGAGGCAAAACGGCCTTCTAACACATTCGCGGCCTTTCCATGCGTTAAAAACTAAATATTTCATGCGGAGAGTAATCGTGCAGAGCTGACATAAATGTGTAACTTCTTTCACACTGAAATATCAGTCTTAGTTTCTGCGAGAGTGCGTGTAGTGCAGTAGTTAAAGGCTCTGAGTCAGACAGGTGATTAGTGGTCCTGTGCGCTCATAGCTCACCAAGCCTTTCATCTCATCTGAGTAGGTAAGCATCAGACTTGTTTAGGCCAATAGTTGCACTGACCTGATGTATCGTTAGGCAACCAGAAGTCATTATGAAGGCCAAATATGCATTCAGTCACCTCAAACAAAACTAGTAATCAACAGCGAAGGCATGGCGTATCCATCCAAGAGATTCGTTGATGCCGAGAGCTTCAGAGCTTTTATGATCTGCGAGATTAGATGCATTAATAAAGCATTCATCTTTGTCATTGATTTTTGATTTTAGCGTTTTTACAGAACGCTTCAAGGACTCTCTATGCTGAAAATCTATTCTTCTGTGCAGTGATGTTGATTTCTACTTCAAAATCTTTTCTGTCATGTCTCTATATACTCTAAGCAACCAAAGTGGTGTTTGTTCCAACTGCAAGCTTTTGGATGGTCCACTCCTTTCGCTGATATATTGGTCCCAGAGCAATTAAACAGACTATACTCTATCGCGTTCAGTCACCTTTCCTATTATTAAAGGGAACTGGGCAATTTTTCGGTGTGCATGGACGATCACACAAGCCATTACGAACTAGCTGATATCTGACAATGTTCGCCACTATTTCAATCTCTGCTACCGATTTCTTTGAACATAACCCTTCCAAGCCTCGTTTTTAGCTGATCCTAGCTTGTTAGAGTTGAATAGCAAATTAAACTAAACCTTTTGGTTAAGTCTGTCGCTTATCAACTGTGTTGAAATCATGTGAAGACGCTTTGATTCTGCTATTTTTTGAATTGAAGGAATATTCAACTCGATCAGGTTTTTATGACACATTGAGAAGGTGAAATTGGCACGAAGTGGTCGATACTTTGCGGAAATATTTGAAAACCATGGTGCTTCTTATACTTCAGTAGATGAACGCGAGGAAACGAATTAAGTGCTAAAAGTGTGAGATCCGCACAGCAAAGTGCTGCGATGGATCCTAGGAAAATCGAAAACATATATGTTCCACTGTATTCATAGCTTTTGCGAAAAAGGGAGCCATTAGTACTTGTGGTTTTTTGGAGTAAAAGGTCAATAGAATGCACATTGTCTTAACTAAGGGTTAACATAAAATGCACCGATTAGGATTAGAAACAGCACTTTGATAGGGGTAAAATTCAAGGCGGTTCCTTCTCTTGGATACCTGAATTACCAATGCAAATATAACAATCGATAGAATGGCTGATATTGTCTTCTTACTAGGATACAGCAATGCAGATGCTCCAATATCATTCCAAGAAAGTCTTATAAAGTAAATATATTATGCCAGAAAGGTACTGAGAAGCTATGCAAGTAGTCGAAGAACTGGTCTTGTCTTGAACTTCCATTGAAAGCGATTGCGCGGTTTTTGATGTAGAAATCATAGGTTATTAACGATGAACTCGAAGGTGACCATTGTGTGATATTTTTTGATATCATTAAAGGTATCGCAAAGAATTCGGTTGCAAATTGAGTTGGTTGGTTGATAAATTTCGACTTATCATTTAGTTCTCTGCAATTGTTCATCGCTCTAAATACCGTTTTTCAAACGGAAATGCCTGCGACGAAGTGGAACCGATTATTGATGATGATTAAGAGATGTTTGATGTTTCACGTAGGAAAATGATGGATAAACACTTTAGTAGTTAGTTATATCTTTATGAGTAGTCTTTATTTTGACCTAGCGATAGTAACAGAATAACATACGTCCTTTATTGACGATGTCTCGGGCCATCATCTATTTTTAGAACCATTTCAATGAGTTGACGAATGGCGGTGAATATTTCTTGCGCTGACGTAAAATTACGCATTTTTATTGAACCGAATCTACAGAGTAAAACACTAGGCAGTATGAAGTGTCATCCTGTTGATCTAGCCTGCAGAACTCGATACAAGAGTCGTTGGTGACGTTTTGATAATTAATAATACTAGGTTGAGGAAAAAGTTCCTTAACACTCGCGAGAATTCCGAATTTTATGTTTGTTTCACACAGTATCGTCATTGTGAAATCATGAGAATATCTTAGAGATAGTTCCATAAGAAACTCCTACGGCAACGCCAGTTATGGTGCATCAAATTTTGAGGAATTCGAGGTCCCGCCGTTCCCAGAATGCACTTCAGATACTGCGCTGTCCTATAATGGTCCAATTTCTGCCGCTATGAAACATATTTTGCGTGATCTCCAATTCGAGACATCTGATCAAGTTGAAGAAGCATGTTAGGAGTTTTGAAATTTAATTCCCAAGGAATGTTTTGAGAAGATCCCGAATCTTGCAAATCGCTTGCAGAAGGTCGTGGATAATGATGGTTATTTTGGAGTATGACTATTGTCGTCTTTAATTAAATTTATGTATAAACTTTGAATTATCGGAAAATGTTAAGAAACTTTTCCTTAGCCTAATATGTCTTACTTATGTTGTCGCCAACTATCACATGAGGCCTGATAGGCTCTTATAGTCGTTTAGAAACTGAATACGTCAAAGGCTGTGTTGTTCTAAATAGTCTTGATAATTGAGGAGAATGTTTGTAGACTCAAAAAAAGTAATCGTCTACTATGCTCAATAGCATTTAAAGATTCTGCGAAACATTCACATTTTAAAAACGTTAAGGATTTCTCAGGCTTGAGTGAAGCACAAAAGTTTCTCCAGTCTCTGACGTATCAGTGTATACCTTAGTTTGTAAAGTGGCTTATGCATCATGGATATTACTTGCTTTGTCATACAAGACACTACTTATATCTCATTGCTACTGATACCTGTTGCGGATTCCTCAAGAGTCCAATTATGTAGCCTGACCTACTAGGGATTTACAATAGTTGTTTCTCCGTAAAATGATCAGTGGAATTTGCGATTCCATGTTCTTACGGTTATCACAAAACTCTCTGTAACAGTTATTTTTATCAACACCTGCACAGCGGCAAAAATCTGCCTAGAAGGTATCTCATCGACTGTAATGACATCTGTACCTCCACGTGTTATGTAAAGTTCGTCATCGGGTCGTATGGTAGTTCATGTCCCCTTCGCTCATTCTCTATGCATATCATTCCCATAATTATGAGGAACTCCATTAATTCCAGTCATACTTCGTATATCAGAGAGCGGGTGTGAAGTGGTGATGATACTGTTTATAACAAATGTGGTGTTGGCTCTGTTTTGCCAGCACTCACCTAACCCCTCATCACTGCGAAAATGTCAGCTTTGTCTGAGCTCAGATCACCTCTTCAAACGCGCATGGACGCTGTGTAAAAACTATCTGATTACTCGAAGAAGGATCAAATCGACCACTCTTGAATGACATTCATGAAAAAAAAATGCATTCCTGAAGCAGTCACGGAGCCTAAATGCGCATGATCGGTTTGAAGACTTTGTAATGATGGATGAGCGAAAACGACTAGAAATGCAAGAAGTGCTGGAATTTCTTCAGTAAATCTAAAGATCAGCGAAACCTGATACTTGAATGGTCCGCCTTCACAAAATGGGCCGACCATAGCACATGACAGTTTGCTGGTTTAGTTGTTTTGTTGTCTGGAGTGTCAAGGTAAGTCTAGCCAGAACTTCCTCAGGTCGTACCACATTGGAGCGTCGTTGGCTCTTGTGGATTAGAGGGAGATTACCACCTTGCAACTAATAGCTACCAAAACGAAAGTCATTTATGGTAAAATTACTTTTAGCTGGGCTTTTCGAGTGGATGCATCGGGCTCCTTCTCCACTTAGCTATGGAGGGAGGAGATTTAATTCCTCGCTGTGCTTCTCAGTCCGCCACATAGAAACACCTCGCAGCCACGCCGAGGTAATAAACCATTTGGGTGGAGGAAGACTCAAGCGAAATATAGACAGTAGAAAGTGTCTTACAATGTAACCAACTAACTCTTCAGACTCACCATTTGGTCACTACGCTTTTCTCATTTTTCATGTTCCGCTATGCTTTGTTAGTTGTAAAATTCTGATTGCCATGTTAAATCTTCACACTGCGGCCTTCATAAAGAGCTGCGTAACAAGTCAATAGAATACACAATTCTTCCATTCAGCGCATAATGAGTGCTCCCTGAGCTGCTCCTAAATCAGTGCAAGATTTAGACACTTATCCCTGACATATCTCAATATAAAACAAATTTACCATCCCAAGCAAAATTTGTAACAATGCATATCTTTTTTCAAAATCGTCTATTTCTTTTCATTATAAAACTTTGCAACTCAGTAATTGGTATAATTGTCTGGGAGATTTTCACTCTTATCTGGTCTGAGAAGCAGTGCTTCCGCTCGAAGTTGTCAAAATATTTGAAGAAGTGTTAGTCAGTAATGAGAAGATCCGAAAAGCAACCTGCTTTCTTCAGCTTTAGCGGTACCATCTGTATGGTATGATACCACACACTTTCGCAAACCTTTTGCTCATAGTTCTCTCCAACTTCTTCGTTTCCAGTTTATTCCAGAAGTTCTGTCGTATTTGAGACGAGTCAGCTCTAGTATTTAGCATTCTCCCAATTAGTCATCGTTTCATCATGGCTAACGGTTCTTCTGGATGTTGAATTGCAAAATACAAAGTAGGTCAACCCTGCAACAGGGTTCCTCAAACTGAGTAGGAGCTCAACTTCTCCACTAGAAAGCCTAATTGAGGGTGAATTATATAAAAAAAAGCCGTTTTGTAATAACTGTCTGCAAGATAGAAAGTTCTCCTATAGTCCATATTGGTCTAAAGCTCGCTGGTAAAGTGATGACCAGAGAATGCCAGGATGTAAAAGGCCACTGGGAAATGATACCGAATAGGAAAATACGAAATCAAAGGTCGAAGTAAAAATAGAAAAAGTTTCTTTAATTCCTGCTCGCATCAATCCCCTTTTGTGGTAACTCCTATGGGAAGAACAGAAAAGCTCGCCGATCTAAATGGGAGTTTCTTTAGAGTATTTCTCCTACGAACAAATCTCATGTTCTCGTAGATTGGCCAGAATCATATTCTCACAAGCAATAAATGGCGTCTCTCCGACACCACAGTGATTCTTGAATTCTCTACTGAAGTAATGTGTTCTTTATGCAAAGATGAGATGCAGTGAGAATTTATAAGAGAGCCTCATTGTCTTTCAAGAAAAGCATGTTATGAAAAACTGATACAGTTTTTATTTGACTCCAAATCGCTTCTGTTTTACAGCAGAAAACTGTAGATGTTGAACAGATTTACTCCAAATAAAATAAATGTAGCAATGAAGAGAAATTAGGTGAAGTTGTTTAGCGTAGTAGAGGAGATAATTCTCTAATATGATGGTTCTGTTGGGCTGATGTACGAATCGGAGGCTGAGGATTCTCTTGCGTACATCAGTATTTTGCTACAGCCAGTCTGATTGGTGAGCAATTAGACGTATACGTAAACGCGCAGAGGTGGCCCCACCAAAGCAAGGCTGAGTATCACCTGCATGTTTGACAGAAAGATAGTCGTTAGTCCTCCCAAGACCTCGGACCCACGGCCTCTTCATCTCTGACTAGCGGTGGGCAAAAACTTTTTCGTCAGCTGGGAATCGAACCCACATTCCACCATGTCCGAGGGCTTCACTTTTCTGTACACCACTCTCCAATACTGGGTATATATCAACATCATAGCACCGCTATAAAGGATGAAGCTCTTGGGGTTGATCAATCTCTGAGGGATGCACCATGTATTCGTCTTCAACTTTTAACTTCGTTTGAGGTGATTGAATGTATATCTGGCCTTTACGATGAGTCGCGGTGGCCTCTCGCTGAACCGAATGAGTGCTGCTTATCCTCCCAGACAAGCCTGAGACCAGTATGGTACCAGTTTACCGACCCCGAAGGGATGGATGGTTTAGAGCCTGGTGAGGCTTAGTGAGCCTGGTGAGCCATCCATCGTTTCGGGGTCGGTAAATTGGTACCAGACCGTCTCAGACTTGTCTGAGAGGATAAGGAGCACTCACTCGGTTCAACGGGAGGCCACCGTGACTCATTGTAAAGGCCAGATATGGATTCAGTCACCTCAAACGAAGTTAAATGTGAAAACGAATACATGGTGCATCCCTCAAGGATTGATCGACGACAAGAGCTTTTTCCTTTATGCTTATACCGCCGGTAAAGGCGGTCGAATAAAAAAAAAGAATACTGTTCGATTGAGGACCCAATATTGTTAACATAAGTGGGTTCAATGTCGATAGCGACCACCCACGCCAGACGGTTGGCGGTTAGCTGTTGACAGAAAGATGCGTTGTAGCGTATAAAGAGTGGTGAGCAAAACGAGCGTCAATACTGCAACGGTTGAGCACGCACCCCGGATAAGGTGAAATATGGGCTGGAATCCCAGCTGAAGCGTAAGTCTTTACACATCACTTTAGATTACTATACTGGGTATATTATAACATTATACCATTGCTAAAGACGATCAGATCAAAAGAAAAAAAATTCTCTTCGTTCATCAATCGATGTTCGATGTCCTCCGTTGAAAACTTATTAAGCCTCCGATCCCTGAGGAGTCGGTTAACAGGTGTCAATTTTGTCTGGGAGGAGGAGAGCAGTACTGACTTGATACATCGGTAGGCAATTGCAAGTAAATATAAAGTTCCAAATATGTAATCAATCAACTCCAACGATGCTAATTGGAGCCGAATGCATGATGATCACTCAAGAACTGAATAACGCCGAGAGCTTACCTTTCCATAATGAGTGATTTGATATTATAGCAATGCTACTTGTCACAGGAAGCAAAATGCAGTATCCATCGACTGGTATCACTGCAATGGTGCAAAAAATTGGTAGTCTCGATACAAGTATGCAATGAACGTATGCTATTCCGCAAGTGTCATTATACCAAACTAATGACTACTCAAACGTAATTCATTGATAACAAGTTAAACTATAGTTATATCATTATGTCTATACCAAGCGCCTTCATCATTATCCATAGACAATTCCAATTCGCTCTCTGCATTTGCACTTTGAAATTGGTGTGAGGAGCTCAAATCAAACAAGGAAATGAATGAGAATCTCGATTTTGTCATCTTTCGAGCCCAATCTGCAACAAAAAATTCGTTGTTACCAATGATACTATTCAAAATATCGCATAGCCACCTCCGACTCCATTTATACCCAGAGATATATTTATCCCAGGATTTCGATTTTCAAAAACCATGTGATCGTTTTGAATTGAGTTACTGAAATCCAGTAAGATACCAGTTCATTGAATATGTCTATAACTTATCGGCACATTCCAGGAATAACAGCGATATTGAAGCAGTCGCATTCCGTGTTTTTTTGAGAGGTCATTGTCAATCATGCTATTAACTAATGTATTTGCGCTGGTAAGTCAAGTATTCAACGAATGCATGCACTTGTGATGTTTCAAATTATCTTGGACTGTGTTTCAGTTTCTATTCAACGGATTTCATGAGAGCCTTATGGTTGACGAGGTGACATCCATTGGTTCTAACCAGTCACTCGAAAAAATCGCAGGTTGTAATAGCCTTTTTAGGGAACTTTCAATATTGGGGAAGCATGCAGATTTTTTATTTTATTCTACAAGATTCCTCAGCACAATTTATTATGCGGGTTCCAACACTTTTAGCACTCCTTTCGGTTCCTTGTCCACCACAAAGGTCTTCGGGTGTTTCGTGTGTTGTTCTGAATGCTTCTTGAGAACTTTTTCTTCCTCGCTTATGTCACGGAATGCTGATCGAGTCGAATCTTCTTGTGAATTGGAGGATGGCCGAGTGAAGGCATTTCCACGTGACTGCAAAATAGTGCTGGGTAGGAGCTCGAACCAGGAGCTTGCTCTGTGATAGCCTGCATCACTAACTCCACTGCTTCGCCGCTTCCCCCACCTTAAACATGCCTATAACTCTACATATGGATAAATCCACGGTGCATACATAGGTATTATTGTATGCACACATATACAACACGTAAATAGAGATGCACTTTGAATTTGAACCATTATTCACGATAAACATCAAATTATTGATCAAATGTAATTAAAATCGCATGGTTTTGGTACAGCTCAGTCGCGCATTTTTCTTGGAAACATCCTGATGTCAAACTTGCCTATACTTGCCTTAGGACGGAGCTATCGCAGAAACGAATTCGCTTGCTACTCACGCACGAATGGCGTGTAGGGGAAAGTGCTGGTGAAGCGGAGCGCAAGATTAATGGAGCTTGAGGCGATGCAATTCGCAAAATTTAAAGCTGCAGAGAATCATCTGGAGGATCAATTGCGCTTGTGTCGTCAGAGGAAGCTTCATTAATCTTGCGCATCACATCATTAGCATTTTCTCTCAAGCGTTATTCGTCATGTATACAAGCGAATTCGTTCTCAAGACAGCTTCATGGTATAGAGAAGTTGCATACCAAAATATTTGCAAGGAATTGCAGAAAATGCACTGTTAAAGGATGCCAAAATCACATAACTTTGATAACGCCTAATTGATTAATTTCGTGTTCACTGCTATAGTACTAGAACTTGTGAAGGAAGCTGATGTAAACAGGGCGCGCGAAGAGTTCTGCCAATTTTTTCCGATATTTCAACAGGAAAAAACACTGCATAAACAGATAAATTCATTTAATTGAAGAAATAATCACGTTTATTAGATCCCAGCCATAGCAATGACCAAAAAGTCTCATAGCAAATTATCAAAACTGCCTCGTTGGCCTCTATATATTAACGAAGTTGCGTGCGAAATTTCCAATGAAGTTCGAACACGTTTTCGCCGTAATTTCGTTCCAAAAGCGTGTGATAGCTTTTTCAGTCCACAGTAGAGTGGCAAGTAGCCGAGAATTTTTTCTCCACTATACACCACACGAAGCAACGCGTTAGGCTGAGATCCGGCAAGCTTGACGGCCAAATGTCCTTGTCCCAAAACCTGGAAACTTTTATGACAGATGGCAGTCGTTCGGTGAGTCAGATGCGCAGTTCTGCCGAAGTGCAAACCCGTCGTCATCAAAGTGTAGAGTAGTTCAAGGCTCCAGTATGCCTCGTGAAACTTGCTGCTTCTGGCAGCGTTGCTGTAGTTGCTAAACTGGTTCTTAATAGTATTTCTATTATGGCATAGGCCGTTTGTCTAAACCGAATGTGTCAGTTCGAACGATATAAGACGAAAAACATTTCACTGTTTTCAAATCTCCCTCATATCACCAGAAATTTCGCTCACAGTTTTGAATATCATGCATTCATTTATATGCGTCACAATGTCTTACAAGCTACAGCTAGGCTTTTGTACGGATGAAAGACATTATTTCAAAAACAGTCGTTTTCAATCCAGTCCAGTGCAACTCGGCTACTGCGGTGCGTTTATTTTTACGATCCATAATTTTAGCACATCTGAAAGTAGACAAATGAGTACAACCAATTCGAGACCACAGCTCGGCAAAGATTTCAATAATGTCATCAATTAACAGAATACGAAATTGACGGAACTTTTATCACACTATGTATAGTATATTGTGGATAAACTGTCCCGTCTTAAAGATGGTGTTGGAAAGTTTTAGACACATTTGAGAGTTGGCAATGCAACAGCAGGAGGTGCAATTAAATTCATGTCTTAAATAAGAGCAATGATAGCCGGTACCCGATTTTCAGTCTACTGTAAGCGAATTGACGACGGCTATGTTATCTTCTCAACGCGAAATGAGATGAATGAGTACTTATATCTGATAAACCAACAGTCAGAGCACATAAATTTCAATAGCGAGAGATGAGCGATCGGCTGCTGCTCATTTTTGCTTGAATAATCTACCTGCAAGCGACCATATTACAAAATGGTATCGTAACCTAGTTAAGAAATTATACTGGGTTTGTTGTCTTTCTTTCATCTTTCACACTCTAGTAAGGTCCTTGTGATAAGCATGTCCAAAAGATTCCAAACAACAACTCCAACAAAAAGAGGGCTCTTTGAAACCTGCGCTTAGGCTCTAATTAAATAAGCACAGCTATAAAACGATGGGTACAGAGGGTCGGTCCAAGGAAATTGGTATTCGTAAATGAAATGCCAGCGAACACTCTTAGAAATTAGTCAGTTCGTAATTGTACGTATGACCATCTAAGCGCAGAGCGAAATTGTATAATCTGTCCTTAGGGTGGTTAAGCCGATTAAATTGGCTCAGGTAGGACTTACCCGATGGTTTTAGAATGAATAACTTCACAAAATGCTGGGATTAACGAGAACCTTGAAGATGGACCAAATGCGGCAATGGACTAGTAACAAGGCACTGAGGCATAACGGAGAAAATTCATAAACTGAACTCTCTTCCGTTTCGGCACAATTAATAATAACTTCTTCGCGACCGTTGCCATTTGAGCTAAATTTTTTTCTGCGGAGCACAGTATGAATAAAGAGCCTCACTCATCAATGTCTTCATCCTGCGGCACCTGCCACGAAGATGCACAATGAGGACGAGCGGATGTGGACAATGAACTCAAAATATCTATACCGAAGTAGATTAAGATGCAAAAAGCTCTTTGAATAAATCTTATTTATCAAATTCGTGTACTGGGCAGATCATGAAAGAAGTTCTAATGAGAAGATTTCGTAACACTAGTCAGCAACTTGGTACTTTTAGCACTTTGCTATCCGTCTTAACAAAGTTTTCACTGTGCGGAACCGCCTAATTTTAGCACTCAATCGCTTTCTCGTCTTCTTCTTGAGCGTCGTAGAATAGTGGTTAAGCGCATCTCCTTGTAACCTCGGCGATAGTTTGGCTATGGCATTTCATAGGACGTTCGTTGTTGACTGTCGGGGATTGGCGGTGGGTAGGGCTCGGTTGAATTGAAAGTGGTTTATCACACATTATGATCTCTTCACAATTAGTGTTCTCATGACATATTTAGTGAAACACTTCTAGAAAACAACAAGTCTGTAGGAGAGCTGTTTGGACTTCAATACGAGCGGATTTTTTTTTTTGTATTTTGTTAGGGTTATGAAGGTATTTCAAAGGGTGGGTTGCCGTCAACTAAATAACTCGGTAAAACTAGCCGAAAAGTTGACTGCTGAGAATATATAGTTTTACAAAAATCTCATACCTGCTCACCAAGAAGTTGTAAAGTAGTCAAAGATTTCACACATTTACCTAAAACTGACTTTAATTGAACTCTTAAGAGGAATGCCAGGCGGATAACGGCATGAATAATGAGCTGAGGAACATCTTTTTGAACGACCATAATAGATTCAGGTGATGTTTTTGTTTAATCCAGGAAGCATTTGCTGACTTTTTCACAGAAATGTCATACTTGTTCAGATTTTAAACATTATCTCTTCATTGAGCAATGGTTTTTTTTTTACTGTACTCGTCCCAGTGCTTTGAAGATTTATTCATTTCCTCACTTTGAGAGTTTTGCCTTGTATAAAAACGTGGTAGAATACTGGTTCCGCACGTTTTAACAATAATCGACGATAGCCAGGTTGGGCGTTCCGTAAGGGGTTCGTTACTTGTTGCCGGGGAAAAACGACGGGCAGCTGTGAAATCAACTCTGCGCTGCGGCACCGGGCATAGATGGGCCACTCAGCCATAACCCCTGTCCAATCTGAAAAATCAAAAATGAAGTTCATTGTCGGTTCCTTTAGATAGGAGTAGATTCCCGAGGAACTGACTGAACGGCACTGTGCAACTGACGAGGTTGCGAAGCCGAAACACGTGTCTTGCACTTAAAAAGTGGCACAACAAACCATATGAAAGGGTCAGAATTTATGGTCAAATTACATTGTTAGTTCATAACATAACATGTTCTTCTCTCCTATTATAGATCACTGACGGCCAGAGGTCTGGCTGAAAATCCCATGGGAATCAATGGCAAGGCACCAAAAGCGGCCCGAATGCTCAAAATGGTCAGTAGCATAGACGAGCCTTTTCTAAAATGTTTTGCAAGCGAGAACTATGCCTTCGACTTTTTCTATATTAGATTTATGATTGCAAAGTCGAGGCAGCCGCCGTCGAGCATGCAAAGAAATGCAAAAAGGACACATTTTGACAACTGGCAATGGGGAAAATTTTAGAGCAGTGGAACCACAGAAGAAAAATTTGATTGAAATGGCTAGACAGGTAAGTTAAAATTCTGCGAGCCATATTTTCAATGTGGAAAATCGATGAATAACCCTCTATGATATTTGATAAAATCTTATTTGAAAACACAGTGACGCTTTTTGATATATTTTTTGAGGCAAGCAGTTCATGGTTCAGTGAACTAAAAAAGCATGGAATTCCACCGGATAACAACTTCGCTGGGTTGATTCGGAACCGCCCAGGAAAGGAAATTCGTCATTATACCCAGGTGTGCATTTTTATAAAGTTCAGAAGATTTCAAAAGTATTCTCTAAAAGTTAATAAGTCCGATTCATGGGAAGATGGTGTGGGAAGGTACGTACAAACTTGGCTGTGGTGTTGCGTTATGCTCGAACATGACTCTTGTTGTCTGTCACTACTCACCTCAGTACGTTATACTTGTTTCTTGGGGCATCTTTCCTTTGCAAGGTGAGGACATTTAGGAGAGATTTTTTTAACTAAACAAGGACACACCATTGGACTTTTAGTAACCATTCGAAAGCTTGAATATTGTAGAATTCAAAAACAAACCTGCTTTGAGAAGGCCTTTTCTACAACGCAATAGCACTATAAAGTTCTGTTTCATATGCGTCACAATATGTTGCGCTCATTTCCGACAGGGCAGAGCTCTTTCCAGGCTACTGATTATCATTCAAGAGCCTACGTTCACAATTTCAAAAATATATTTGTTTCTTCAAAGGACTTCTTACAGAGCTGTAGCAGAAAAAAATAGATTTGTGTTTCACAAACGAGTATTTGTAGCATGACAGAGCTCATTCCTAAAACTCAATATTCATTCGGCCTCTTTCCCGTTATCCGTGAACAAATAAAGAAACGACCTTTTTCGCTGGACAAGAAATTCTCATAAGAGTGCTGAAAATCACTAGAAAACTTGAATCTTTGGCTACTTCTCTACGTGGCCGTATTTCAAAAGACCGTTTTCGTAACACTGTAGAGTACAAAATAAAATCATGTTATCACCGGTCTCGCGTTTTCACTAATACTTCACTGCATGCACGAAAAGGACACGAAAGTGTGGAGAAAATCTTGTATTATCAGAGTCATACGTCTATCTGGAGCTTATTTCGATGTGGAGCAAAATTCTTAAGTAAATGACAAAATTTTACGCCATTTGTGTGACGAATTGGCGCAATTGATCGATCGCCGTATCAAAACGACGGGCAGCTCCCACTCACTTTCCCTTTTTTCCGAGCCCATATACTAGCCGGAAAACAAATGCTTGCGTATAGAAACTCAGTCTTACTTTCCCTCCTACACTGCACGAAAACTCAGTCTTTTCAGTGAAGCCCAACGTTGGACTTGTAGAACTTACACGATCGAATGATTGCTTATAATCTAAGGAAACTTCTGCTCTGCGAGAAATATGCGTATGTGAAACACAGATGTTTTCTTTCTGTTACAACGACTTTTCGAAAAACGGCTCCGCAGTGCAGTAGCTAACGATTTACGCTTTTGAATGGTCACCAAAAGTGCAATAGGAAACCATTGTCCAGCAAAGGGATCATTTCCACATAAATCTTGCGGTACCAGCAGTGCGGTTCTTATGTGAAAAAAACCTTTATTATGACCTGTAACACGTTAGATGGAATTGAGCTGCACACACAATGCATTGCTTATGGGCTAGGAAGTGTGTCTGGCTCTGTTCAATTGTGTTGCACAGTTCATATGTGCATCGTGATTTCATGTTATTAAATGTACGATATTTTACTCTAAAAGCTCTAGAACAAGCACATGAGCCTGACACATCAAGATCTGCTCTACGTGAATATATGTCTTTCGTGCAAAGGCTCAGGTTTATTATCGGACTTTACTTGGCAGAATGAAAGCAAAAAGGCCTCTCAAAAAACGAGTTCGCTATTGAATTTTCTGGGTTTCACGCTATCGAGCGAAGCTCTGTCCAGCGAAATGTAGGCGCAGTAATGCACTGCGCTTGTGAAAAAATTTATTTCCGGTGCTACAGTGTTGTAAGATATCGGTAGTGAAAAGCAAGTGCATTTTGAATATTTCGAGGTTCAAGCTTTCGAAGAAAATCAGTAGTCCAATAGAAGGTATATGTTCAGCAAAAGAGGTCCGTTCAAAAATCATTGATACGCGACGGGAAATTACCATATCTTAAAATGCGACGAATGCTAATTGAAGTGTTTCAGTGGTAATCGGAAAGGACAAGTGATTTATACCGTAGGAGAACCGTGCAAGAGAGACGAAGATTGCAAGTGCAAATTTTGCAAATGTAGCCAGGACGAAGCGCTCTGCATCAAACGGAACTAAATTGATCGCATCTGCTGTTGTACTTGCTTGTGAACAAAAAAATATAGATGAGCGCTTTTATCTCTATCTCCTCCAGTAATTTTATAAATCCTAGCGCCGTAGTGACTTTACTATCATATGATTTCCTCATGTATTTCCGTAGAGAAAACTTCTGTAAGTGATTTTTGAATCATCGTCGCTCTGGATGCATCAAAATTCCTAACCACTAGTCATATTAGAAAAAAATGGTAGCAATTTTGATATGTTAACTCAAGAGTGTAACAGGAAATAAATGCGGTGGATTAAAATTCAAAGGACAAGAAAAACCTCATCAAATGGTGCTGGTTGAACTCTTCACTATTGACACCTCTTTATAGTTAATTTATTGTAATTAGTGAAGACATTTACTTGATCGTTCCTTTTCAATTTGCTACGATCGATATAAATGAATTGAAAATGGTATTCCGCTTCTCTAGATTCACACGGCTTACTTTATCTGAATCATTGTACTAAATGCATAAAAGTCTTCATGAATACTTTATGTTTATATATATATATATATATATGTATATATATGTATATATATGTGCACATATATATACACATATATTCATATATATATACACATATATATATGCATATATGTATATGTATATACATTTTACAGTGTGCAAGAAATGTTCTGCCAATTTTTCTAGGAATTTCAAGAGCAAGGAAATTTTGCATCAACAAATAAGTTCATTCAGTTGAAAGATGCACTACGTTCATTAGATGAACAATCATAACAATGAACAAAAAAGTTCTTAACAAATCCGTAAAATTGCCTCCTTTGTCTTCTGTACATTTACTATGTCGTTTGCGGGAATTTTCGGTGATGCTGGCACACTTTTCCACCGTAATTTCGTCACAAACGCCGGTGTCTTTGCCCCAAAGCCCTAGGAAAGGCTCTTAACAAATGGATCTCGCTGAGTGAGCCGAATGAGACTCAGTCCTGCTGATGAGTAAATCTGCCGGGGTCAAAGTGTTAAATAGTCTAAGGCTCCAGTACACCCCGCTAAACTTGCTGCTGATAGCTAACAACGTCGATTCAACGATCCTGTTGATGAAGACCAATGACGTTAAATCAGTGATGTAAATGCCTGCTAGACCATCACAGAAGCCGGAAAAGAACTGCGGTCTGTGGGTTTTGATACTCAAAACTTCTGCTGACCCTACTTGGGAAGTTAACCCGAACTCTAGCGAATGTGAAGTGATTCGACTGCAAATATCTTTACAGCCGTATTGAAAAGTAAATTCAACAGACGAGCACCAGCTCGACAAACAAATCATCCGGGCGGATCTTTGAAAGCCATTGTTCTTTCGTCTTTCCATCCAGAAAGTGAGTACGAGCGATCTTGTAGCCGAGCAGCTTCAGTTTATTTTTGAAAATGCTTCGGAAGCTCCACTTGCTGATCTCGTGTTTCCCTAGGCATTTCGCGCAGCGAAGGCTCTGGTCGTTAGATTTGGCAACGGAGCTCCCGCATGCTTCCGGATTAGTCAAGGTCGTTGGACGACTTTTTCGAGGATGGTCCTCGATCGCTCCAGTCTCATTGACGGCCGCTTCACGACTCTGTATACAACTGCTGGTTTAAAACCAGTTATTTCAACAATGTCGGCTGTTTTCATTCTCTTATTGTGCAACTCAACTACTGCGATAAGTAGATTTTACGATTCATAGCTTGAGCACAACTAAAAATAGACAATTAAATAAACATATTCTGGACTACAATTGTATGAAAATTTCAGCAAAATTATTAGAATTGGAAAAACATTATGTCAATGCAAAAATCAATAAAATACAAAGCTGACAAAACGGTTTTGATAGGTGAAATCATGAGTTAACCACACCTTTTGGTAAAGATGAAGCCGAAGGTGGTCGTTGTGCGATATGTTGCGAAGTTTTTTAGCGGTACCGCCGAAAAGCCATTGCGATTGAGTTGCCTGGTTAATAAATTTTACTATATTTATTTCTTCACTTGTTCACCTCTCCAAATATCGTGTTTTGGACGAAAATGCATGGGTCGAATCGGAGCCTTTCATGTAGAGTGATGAAGAGGCGCTTGATGCAGAAATAATCATGACGACATATTTTCAGTAGTGCTTATTATCAATTGAATTCTGAATATTGACGGAATAACATACGTTCATTATTGACGACAATTGCAATGAGTCAACTCATTGCGAAAACTACTAGGTTGAGCAAAAAGTTCCTCAATAGCAGCGAATAATCCAAATTTTACAATTGCTTTACACAGTACTGGCTATTGTAAATTCATGGGATCATTTCAAGAATATGACCCCTCACCTTCTGGAAATACCGCCGCGAATAAAAATAGCACCCGACATTGAATCTTCGAAAGCGCGCGCTCCTTCAACAGTACAAACAACAAAACACCCATCACAAAGAATGCTAAGAAAAAGTTAGATGAGTCTGAGTGAGTCGATGTCTTGCCGAATCGACCCTACAGCCCAGATGCTGCGCCGTCCAACAATGGTCCTTTCCGTTCATTTCATATTTGCTACGTGGACGCCGATTCGAAATATTTGGTCAATTTGAAAGGCATGTCAAGTGATTTTTGCTTCGAGTTCCATGGAATGGTATTTTGAGCAGATCCGGAAGCATGCAGAATGTTGATGGAAGATCATGGATAATGACGGTCTTTATTTTGAAGAATATTCATTGTTGTTTTCAACTGAAATTACGTATAAATTTCGAATTTTCGGCAGGTGCTAAGGAACTTTCTCCTTAACCTATTATTTTTTCCTTTGATGAAGAACTATGCATTTGCATCGAAATGCAATGACATAGTAAAAACCAACCAGTATAAATTGTTCTTGTATTTGATAATCTAATGTGCAGAACTCGGCACAAAATTTTTTGGTGACGCTCTTGGTTTGTTTCTTCGTCGGTTACAAGTGAAATCGCTATCATATTGACTGACATAATGGCTCATCGAATTGGAGAATGCATGATCAATGTCTAACAAGGCTTGGTGAAATAAAAGCCTAGTGAAGCACTAAAGCGCTTACATACATACTTACACATCAAAAGGAACTTGAGCCATCACTAAGATTCCTGTGAAAAATCTTTCAAAATGCACAGCGCAATGTTTTGCTACCTCCATCATCACCATGTTCACAGAGTGATTCATTAATTTCTTCTGCTGAGCAGTCCCGAAGTGTTAATAACAGTATTCATCAAATATCAGTGATGCAATACATTTTTACAGCGTACTACTGCAGCTCAGGCAATGCAAGTAAGTACAGTGGCCAACGTTTAGACGAGGCTCGCCTTCTTCAGAACGTAGAAAGGCCGAATTATTCCGCAATCAACTCGGTCAGAAAACCTCCATAACCTCAGCAATAGACGTAAAAAACGAAATTTGGATAGCATAGTAAAGTGCCCCATTTCAAAACACACTACCGTTTAGATAGTTTGGGTCTTCTGATTATTCACTGGAGACCAGCCGCTTAGAGTCAGTGCATGAGCGAAGCTGTGCAGACTCAGACCACGAAAATTAGCTTGAGTTAAGGTACAAGGTCACGCGTGGCTACGACGCACTCCTTTCAGCGGCTCATTTTTGGACCCTTACTATGCATCCAAAATGCTTCCAAAGTTTTACGCGCGGATGTTTTTGATTCCTGTGCGAGGGATCGTGAATTTGACGTCGAACTTTGCTCCCGCATGTTTTTGTTTCGTATGCGTGACAGTGGAGTTTTTGGTTGAGATTTGCGTAGTCCAAGTAGAAGTTCTTTTACCACGATGCAATTTTGAAAGCCTAATGAATACATAGTAAAGGTCAAAAAATGGATCGCACATAGGAGTGCTTCGTAATTATTCGTGACCTTGCACCACACCTCAGGCTAATCTTCCAGGCCTGAGTGAGGCACAGCCTCACTTATGCACTGACTCAAGGGGCTGGTCTTCAATGAATAATTGAGAGACCTAAAACGTCTAAACGGTAAGTGTTTCAATATGAAAATTTTACTATGCAATCAAAAATTCGTTACCTACGTTTCCTGCTGAGGCTATGCTGTAGGTTTTGTATTCATTGTGCTGCAGTAGTACGTTGTATTATTTTATTGCATCACTGGTATTCAATGAATATTGTTATAACACCCCGTGACTGCCCAACGAAACAACTAGTGATTTATTTCACTTATGTTGAGATTAAAAGATAGTCAGTCTTGGGATTTAGTGAGTGATTCTATGAACTGTCGCGTGTTTGTTTTGAACTAACTCATGAACTTTGAGCGTTCCAGTTTTCAAATAAAATTTAGAAATACGTAAGCGATGCCTTTTAAAAGGCATATACACTCTGTTAAGTCTGCGGTTCGCTAGCTTGCAATAATAGCAAAACAGCTGCATTTTGCAGCAGTATTGAACGTATTAACGATCCGGTTCATAGTAATACTTGTTAGAGTGAAGCGAGTTCCTTACGAGGAAATTAAACATAAATTTGGAAAAATGGAGAAATAGCAGCTGTTGTTGCCAGTGTAGTGTTGAACTGTTTGCTCAACAGTAGTCATTGAGCGGCGTCTCTGTAACTGCGCTTCGCTCTCGCTCGAAAGTCAAAGTATAGTCAAGTAATGAAAGCCCGCAAAATACAAAGCAACCGCGACGAGTTCAAATAGCAAGTCAGATCACGGAATCACCTGACACTGTGGTGACCGGCAGTCGAGCTTGTTGCGTTTACAACGGATCATACCTCGCCTTTCGACCGCTCGACTGCTGTTAAGTAATTCCATCATTTGACTTGCGCTTATTTTTGTTCGGCGTTGACTCCTTTGTCGAGGATTATTTAGCATCAGGGGATCGGCTGAACCGAGGAAGGGTGGGGTGCTACTGAAGAGTCCCAGTAGGACGAAATAGGCGCTTGTATATTAGCACTAGACCTAACAGCTCAAAACATGTTATGTCCTTATCGGATGTTTTCATTGATTATAATGTTGCAACATTGTCGCTTGGGCAATAGCAGCTAAAAGAGACAAAGTCGGAGGGCATAGCACATTCGTAGGCCAAATATGGGTATACTTCGATTTTGGGTGTTTTGTACGCAGTACATATTGTATTCTTTTATAATAGGTTGGAAAAAAGTTCTGAGAAATTGTTTGTAAAACATTTATCTATGCACCTATTACACCCGAACAAAGAGAAACCAACACATATAATATAATAGTATATACAACTAATATATAGTATAATATGAACTAACAAAAACTTATATCATAAATTTCGCTCCAAGCCAGATTAATGCGTTCTCTTTCCACCGTCGCATTTGAATCTATCAGCCATTTTTCTAACTCTAATCTAATCTGCTCGCTTGTTAACTCCATCTTGGAAAAAGTAGATAAATTATATACCAATCAACGCAAGAAAGATCGGCTTTCAACTGAGCCCAACAAAACAAAAAATGGCCTACATCTAAAAAAGTTGCAAGCATTTTCTCAGAACTTTTTCCTCAACCTATTAGCTAGTCGGATTTCGGAAAAGAAAATGTATAGATGCTTTCTGTAAATATAACGAAGAAATTACTTTGACACAATACCCCCGTAATTGTCAGACTTACTAGAAAGATCTGCATAAAGCGATAGCATCTGCTCATCTCTAAAATTTAAAAAATCATTCCGAAATTCATTGTGGGATTTTGTGGGACGTTTGTGCGAATGTTTTGAGTTTCCATGCAACAACGTTGACATTTCCGTTGTAAGATTCTCCGTCATGTGTCTGTGTCACACACGTACTCCGGATATTTGATCAAATCCAAGCTTTTGCAATGGTATTAATCCGTTTCACTGAATTGTTGGTCCCAAAGCGATTAGGTAGACCGTCCGTCAGTTCATTCCATTTAATTTCTGGCCGTCAAGACGGATGCAGGCTTACGCCCACATAGGCAGTTATGCTAACGGTTAGTAGCCAGCTCGAATCTTAGAGTGTTGGCTAGTATCTCAACTACTGCTACCAATTTCTCTCATGCAACCCCTTTTGACCCGTCTGGAACAAAAGCTGTTTCACTCTTCCCTTAGAATTTAGTGAACATTCGATAGCCTGGTCTCGGCGATTTTAATGCCGTACTTGCATTTTGAAAACGCTCTCTAAACTCGCGGTAGCAACAAAAATAATTTTGAGTTTCACTTTCGGCATTCATTTATACTCGGATAGAGTTTGTAAGTGTCCTTTCAACAGAGATGGCTATTTATTCTGTAGATTGAAAGGCAATACTACCGAAATCAAATTTGGCTTCTACGTAAAGTCAACATAGAGCGTAGTATGAGCGAAAAGAAGTTTACGTTTCATACTTGAAGATAAATGCATCAAAAGCATAGAATGTGTAGAAGAAATTGCAGTGTTTCAGAATATTGGAAAAAATTAAGAAGTTTATGGAAAAGGAAAAAATCTCACTGATAAATTGAGAAATCGTAGGTTTCTCGTCAAGCCGAAAGGACACGATTTCAGCTATTTGTTTGGGAATTTTTTTAGGTCTCGAGAGAATTCCTGAGTTTTCATATCTTAACAGCAAGAGAGACTTCGTCTTCATCCTCAAATTATTTCTTTTTTAATTCATGTTTTCAAATAGAACAAAATAATTCCGAGATGAGGTCCAAGCAACGGTATATTTGCTAAAATGCTGAACTTAATCTCCTCTTCGCTCTTATAGCGCTCAGCAAGAACTTTTTGAAAAACAAATTCAAATTGAGATCACCTTTCTTTAAGCCGCTGTATAAGGCTACCTCCGCAAATGTCATGCGCTGACCCCAGCTTGCGAAAATTAGCGTCAAGTGAGACAAGCAATTCTATTTTTCGTAAAATTGTAGCGAGAAGGCTTCTTGCAAGCTAAGCATAGTGCTAAAACAGCTTCAAATGCTCGTGCATCTAGAAGGTTGACGCTATGTGGAATGGATTGGGCATCGCCATGCAGCTGTGTTCACTTTGTTGCTGCGAGAAAATTCGTGAACTCTGATGTGGCGAAAGAAAGCTAGAGCCGAGTGGTTAGTGATGAGACTATCAAAAAGCAATGTACTGGTTCAGAATTCTCTTCCAAGACTCTCTTTCAATGACATTGAAACTCCTATTCGGTCATTTTTATGTGCCGAACAATTTCACTTTGTCAACTCTCTATAGCACACACGAAGAGGACGGAATCTGCAAGCGATGGTTGAATTGAGGTGTGAATTTTTACACTCAAGAATGTTGAGTGGTATGTAAAACTTTCGAAACCAGGCGAGAGCTGACTCAGCGCTTTATCCATATTAGGAACATGGGTACCTTTCTGCTAGACGGCGAAAAATGAAAAACCCATCTCATTCGCTGAACAGGAATTTTCTATAGGAGTGTAATAATCATTCAAAGCTTATATCTCTGGGTACAGCGCCATGTGGGCGGCAAACCAAAGACCTTGTTTCCTCGTTATTACAGAAGGAAATCCCCTGAGTTTCACACACGCATTTTCCTGGCAAGATGGAGCTCTTTCTTCGGGCAATTAGTAATCATTCCATAGCGTAATATCTGCTGATCCCAATGCTGTGCTTATATGTTGGAAAGACCGTTTCTCTGCAGTATAACAGGGAAGGATAGTCGAATTCACATACGCGAGTAAGTGGTCACGGGCCTCTGGGTGAGGCAGTAATGTGGTCTGGCGCGATAATCAATCGATTTTTGAGCATGCGGATGCGTAGAGAAAATCTCGTAGTTTCTGAATGTCTCCGAGTGTTGTTGGAAGCAATTAGTACATTCTAGTCTCCTGTCTTCCATCAAAGAGATAGCGATGAATACTGATTCATCGGTATTCATAGCAAGATAAAAGTATTCAAAATCTTTTAGTAGCAGAGTCACACACTTTATCTGGACTTTTTTTCAAATTTGAGAGACATTTCTTATGTGAGTAAAAAAGATCGCAGCAACATAAGACCGGTTGAAAATCGATCGATTATCGCGTCAGCCCACCTAGCGGCTTCACCCAGAAGCTCGTAAATTGGCCAAAGACCACTTGCTCGTGTATGTGAATTCAACTTATTATTCCAGCTGCACTGCAGAAAAACTGTCTTCCCAGAAATAAGCAATCAGCAAATCAGCAAACATTGAGTTACGCATGATTACTAATGGCTCGTATGAAAGAGCTCTCTACGGCGAGAAGTGAAACATAATTCTATTTTGAACTTTACAACAACAAAGGCCTTTTCGAAAACAGCTATGTGGAGCTGTATTCAGAGATTTCAACTTTCGATTGATTATTAACATTCTTATGAAAAGTTCCTGTCTAGCGAATAGATCGGTTTTTCCTTTGTCGCCGTTAACATAAAAGTACGAGGGCACGTTCTATTACTTCAGCATCAAGACCATCTCTTTGCTACCGAGGATAATCGAAAACGAGTGGTAGCAAAGCGGTGACCTCAAGGAGCAAAATGATGGAAGGTCATATGAAGGATAACTGCAAGTGATCGAATCGATTAGTGAAAGTACTGCGCTACTCAGTGTAATATGTCATGATGGGCCATTCAAATGAATATGCCTGATAATCATTTTTTGAGCCACGCATGTCAGTGGTCTGTCAAGGAGGGCTGACTTATAGAGCCCGATACACGTGTTTCGATCTTGCGATTTCGTCAGTCGGGCAGTTACCCTTTCTCTTCTTTTGTTAATCTCTGTGGGTGCTTCAGTCCCCACACTAAGAGTTAGCAACGACGAACGTTTTACACCCTATGTCCATTGAAACTCACCGAACACATAGTGTTGTACACTTGATTGCTTTTGGCTGGTATATTCAAAATATTATATCTTTCAATATCATATCAAGCATATTGAATCAATATTGAGCTGTGGTTTTAAGAAAACACTCGAATTGAAAGATATGATATTTTGAATATACCAGCCAAAAGCAGTCGAGTATGCAACACTCTGTGTTCTGTGAGTTTCACTGGACATAGAGTGTAAAACGTTCGTCTTCGCTAACTCTTAGTGTGGGGGCTGGAGCACCCACAGAGATTAGCAAAATACGAGAAAGGGTAACTGTCCGACTGACGAGATCGCTAGATCGAAACACGTGTATCGGGCTCTATAAGACAGCCCTCCTTGACAGACCACTGACATGCGTGGCTCAAGAAATGATTATCAGGCATATTGAATCTTTGAGCTGTGGTCTTAAGAAAACACTCGAATTGAAAGGTATGACATTCAAATCAAATCAAAAAACTCAAATCTTTCATTGATATTCATATTTCTTAGAAGAAAAAGTCACTATAACCTGCAGTTATCTGCAGTGACTGGCAATCAGCGAATAACACATTGTCCCACATAAAACCGCCAAGCAGGAGGTAAGACTTCATCTGCGAGTGTTTCGAAATTCAGCGCGATTGATTCGTTGAATACTTACCAGCGTTAATGTAGTTAATAGCTCGGCTGATACTATGCTCTCATGAAGATACCACAGTGAGACTGTTCAAATAACGCTTTAAGTAAAACTACTTGACTGGCGCGAGTTGACTATACATGGCATATATTCCATATGCCTGATAATTATTTTTTGAGCAATGCAGCTGGTCTATTTTAGGCAGTTATAGAGGGAAATACACGCATTTCGGGCCCAACACCTTCCTCAGTAGCACAGTTCCTTTCGCCTTGGACAATTCTCCCGGAGGGGGAAGGTGGGACCTAACAATCTTAGATGGAGGAGAAGCAGACGTATAATTTACACATGCCATCAGATGAAAGAAATTACTAAATGGACACTGTTGTACACTCGCTTGCTCTTGGTCAGTGGTTTTGAAATTCCATACCAATTCGTTTCGAGCAAATATTTCTTGTGACGAGTGGCCCTACAGTCTCAGTAGATCGGTTTCACAAGGTGAAACATCCAATATGATCTGTTCTCATGGTGTCGACTACTATGCAGAACTTGGTACAGCATCTGTTTCTGACATTTTTGACTGATTTCTTTGATTACAAGGAAAAAAATTGTATTCAGTGAAAAAATCACGCAGCGAATTTGATGAATGTTTAATCAATTTTCATCAGACCCTAAGTGAGGTGGAAAGTCTCATAAAGTTCTGAAGTGCTTAATAAGTCAAGTTGAATACCAGATGGAACCTCACTGATAGCGCTAACATTCTCAAAAATCACAACTATTGCTACTTACGGCGACTTACTTCTTTGTCATCATCAACACCAGATATGTTTACTGATCAATTCCAGTGATGACGAATCAGCGCTTGTTTTAAATTCATTCCTGATGAATTTTTTGTATTTCGCTAGTTGATCAAATATATGAGTAATTATAAGGCACACCTCAACAAATGTGTTTGTCCTCCACTGGCTTGCAATTTCATCGAAATAGGTGTATTGCTGATGATTTGTGAGCTCTCAATTCAAAGTGCATCAATAATCAGATTCATATTAATGTGCCTTCACTTTCGAATCAAGTGATAGAAGTTCGGTAATGAATGCCGGTTACCAGGTGTCTAGAAATCTATTCTATTAGCGCGGCTACTTTTTCAATCTCAACCTTCTCAGGACATTAGTCGAAAGATGTAATCAGTTAATTGAAACGTCTCCTTGCCTCGACGTCCACTAGTACACAGTCATCTGGTAGACTCTTTTGGTCGGCTGCAGAATGAACTTATGTGCAGTCATGCTGCCATAAATAGTCTTGACAATCAAGTTGTCACAATCAATCAAATGAAGGAGTTTTTTTCACATTACCTATATAATTTGGAAAATCTTAGTGGCAGCCACGGTTCACCGACATTCAGGATTCTTCAGAATTGAGAGATGGTATGTAGTTGTGGGAGTCGAATTGGTCTCTAACCCTCACGAAGTGGCAGTTAATCTTGTGAAGACTGATCTTTACCTCTCTAGAAATTGTCTCATTTCAATGCTATCGCGCATTTTTTATCATCAAAGTATTGTTTAGCAAACTATCTAGTCTAATATGCTGAGGATTTACGATAGTTGTAGAGTGATCAGTGACAGCTGTACAGCCTTATCCGCATAGCTTTCAAAAAACTTTCTCGTAGTTCTTTTCAAGTCATCACCTGCGCAGTAGTATAAGTTGGATTTGAAAGTGCCAAATTGAATAGAGTAACACTGTTTTCAGTTACGTATGTTGAATTCGCCATCAACATGTTTAGTTGTTCATGTTCACAGCGTTTATTCTACCTCTCGTCCTTCGCTCCACCTGCTCTCTTGCCTACCACAATCCTTATTAATCTACTTTTCAGTTTAGATCCTGATCTAAGGAGAGAATATAGCATTGACAGTGATGAAACTTATCGCGATCACAACTACATTGCTGTTGCGATCTTGCCTGCACTTACCACAACCTCATCTCCACCATATGGTCAGGAAATTGTTATACACTTCTGTGGGCCAACTCACTTCTTCATACTTAAGCAAAAACATTTTGTTGCAGCTATCCTATGGGTTGACGAAGGATCGATTCGACAAGAATTTTATAGATTTCATAAAACGATGAAAATTTTTTTATGTGGCAACCGAGCTAACATGAGAAAACTTCGAAGACTTTGTGATTGGTGAATGCGATGAAAATGATGGAAATGCAAAAAGGCGTGGGATTTGCAGGGTAGTTATAAAGATGAGCCGCGCAAAATGAATATCGCAGAAATATCCTAAATATCCTGCGATGTATCAAAGTTACTCATTGAATCTCACCAGTTAATTGTTGTGCTTCTGTTATTTTTCATCTATCTTTGCTGCGCTATTTATACAAGAATGTTTAATCTTCATGTTTGATGTCCACACTGCGACATCTATAAAGCACCATAGCAGGTCAGTAGAGAACAAAGTTTTGACACTTGATGCATACAAAATATTCTTGTTTCTAATACTGACTTGCTTTTCTATTTAATACAAGATCTAGACATGTGGCCTAAGCACATCGCTTAGGAAAAACTTTATTTTTTGAAAAAAGAAATACTAATTTGCACACCCTCTTTGCAGATGAGAATGTATTTATTTGATGAAGTTATCTGAAAGAGTTTTACCCTTACCATGATTTCGAGAAAATTTGAGCTGCAACATGCTGTCAAGATTTTCGAAGTTAGAAGCAGTCAGCAAGGGTGAGGTGAGAAAAGTGGGTATTTTGCAGCGTATCTGGAATAGCTTCAACAGCACCACTTGGGTAAAGTGAAACCGCACGATGTCGTGGAAGATTTGTCACTTTTTACTAACCCTTTCTGAACGGGTGAGGCCGTTTTTTGACTCACAACTTTTTGAGCAAAATAAAATACAGACAATCTCTAATGTACATGACTTGTCACATTTTTTTGGACAGTGATAGAAGCTTTCTTCTTTTCCTTTCTCTTTTCCTCCTTTCTCTAAATCTAGTAATCACATGTAGACTATCAGGCGTACTAGAGAACCTAGGTACCTCGGGAGGCAAAAAAACGTCATTATTTTTTTTAAGAAAAGATAATTCTATGATCCTATGAGATTCTATGAATCAAAGAGAAATCTCTTTTGAGTTATAGCCTTGGGAAACTTCCACGTTGACGACTTTCTTTGTTTTCTAGAGACGAATTTCCATTAGTCATTATGCGGACGAAAAATTACTGGAGTGTTCCCATTTCTATTTCGTTCTACAGCTACCATTTTTCCTATCTTGCATTTTTTTTAGCTGAAAGATTCCAAACTGGCATTGGGAGCTTCGACATCGAGTGGGGAACAACGTTGCGCTATAGGTTGATTACTCTAACATTTTGCAGAAGTGGTCAAGCTTGCTTTAGTTTGCCACCAGTTTGCTTTTATGAGCTGTTAGTTTGACATTTTTGGGAAGAGAACTTTGCTACAAAGTAACGGTAGCTTTAGCTTTGCCATGAAGCCACATGTTTCCCATTTTGTCACCTTATATTGAGACAATATCATAACGTATGGCTTTTTTCAATTTTTACATCAAAAAGGGATATTATCGATCGGTGCTTACCAGCCTGATTCCACATAATTGTAAGTGTGTGTATTTATGTTTTACTTCCATTGAGAGGCGACTACATAAAGATCAATGTCAGCAGCGGTTCCAAGAAAATCGCAATAGTTGGCAACTGATTAAAATTTTTAGGTGCCATAGGGTTAGAGCAAGATGCAGTTTCTACGGCTTGCCGTGATTTGCTCGTTTGATTCAGATAGCAACTCTCGATTTGATCTCCTCTCATTGCTGATCCTAGCGTTAAGCATCTAGACGAGAGTTACCACTACGAGAGGTAGAGACGGTGAAATATGTTTAGGCTAGTGGCTGATGTTTCATAGAATTCTGAGGTCAACACTTTTTTGCTATCTCAAAGAAGTCGCAGACGTTGTGGATAAGAAAAAATTTTTTTCCTCGTGACTAGTTGATACTAACACGGCGATGAATCGTGATGTGGCTTACTAGTAGTTTGCCTTTGTCTCAGAAACTTCAGTCTTGTATCCAACCTGGGAGACCGTGCTGAGGTGATTGTACTGGCAATCAGTGCAAAATGTAGTCTCAGATTTTAGTTCGTTAATTTGTCACATGAGAATTGTAGTAATTTACTCTGACCCGAGGACCCCGGATTTTGACTATGACGCTTACCAAGCAAGATAGATAGTATACGCAACGGGAACAGTGACCAAGATTTAGATCAAGAGGATGCTAATATGGATATGTCATGTGGTTTGGTAAGGGCTCTCGTACAGCCCGATACACGTGTTTCGTCCTTACAGACTCGTCAGCCGGGCAGAACACGTCGTTTTTCGATCTTTTTATTAGTCAGTTCTCTCGGGAGCCTGCTCTCTCTCCAGAGAGGTATCAAAGACAAACGTTTTACACTCTATGCCAAGTGGAATCACCTAACACATTGTGTTGTACACTCAAATGTTCTTTGGCTCATATTTTCATCATATTATACCTTTATTTCGAGTGTTTTATCAAGACCAAGCTCAAATCTCAATAGGTCCTTTCGTTATTATTTGCGCCAACATGCCATATGGTCTGATAAGGGTACAACACCTTGTGTTAGGTAAGAGTTTCACTTGACATAGAGTGGCAGGTTTTCGAGAGAACTGACTAATTAAAAGATCGAAAAACGACGTGTTTTGCCCGGCTGACGAGTCTGTAAGGAGGAAACACGTGTATTGGACTGTACAAGAGCCCTTACCAGACCACATGACATGTTGGCTCAAATAGTAATGAAAGGATCTATTGAATTTTGAGCGTGGTCTTAATGAAGCACTCGAAATAAAGATTCGATTTGAACAATTGGGTCGCTCAAATACTCATTACGATAGGCGATGCTTGAAATTGGAGTAAAACAAAATCAAAGTCAAAAGGAAAGGCTTCAACTCAAGAAGAGAGCACGTATTCACAGGGAATACTGATGTTAAGTGACGTCTATAAACAGAAGCACAACATAGGAATCGAAAGTGCATCGGTAGCGCAGCCGCTTTCAACACACACACATATTGCATATGAAATCAGTTATAGGAGAACGTTCGAATTAAGTACAACATACATGTTTGAATGAATATATCTGAGAAGGAAATGAATAATATTTGTTATTTTATGGAAAAATGTTGTCTTTAGTCTCTCGGCCGAAAAAGAGGAACCAATTGATGTGATAGTGACGTAGAGCTTCCCAGTAAAGGAACCTGTAGCCGCAGTGACCGTGACCTCTAATAGCAGTGAGCATTGATAACGATGACTCACCAATAGAGAGCATTGCACCTTCTTCAAACATGTCATAACTGAGATAATGAAATTGTAGGCTGTAATATAAGGTACACGGTGGTGCTATTAAGCTTTCAAGCACTATGCTCTCTGAAAATTTTGCACCGGTTCTCATTAGGTGTTGATATTGTGTATTACATGGACGGGCGCATTACCGAAGTAAGCATGGTGTATAAGAATGGCGTCAATGCCGCTGATGGGAGAGCAGTCAACATTTTGCTTCTTTGAGCATTGCACTGCTAGTGGAGAAACTTCCATCAAAATCCTACCTATGCCGTCAGAATCACGATAGCTCTCGGTAAAAGTAGCGACGAAAATGCCACAGGATGTGAGCTGAATAATGATAGATAGGACTGAGAACGATGATGGGTGAGATAAGTCATGATTGCCACTATGTGGGAATGACGATTTTGTTCGGTTAAATCGTGTATCGTGCCGTGTAGACGGTGTTTTTCCCGACGTAGTTTGTGCTCTTTGTGGTAGACTTCATCGTTTTCTTATGTGTCTTGTGTCCGATCTAATTTATATGCGAAGCAGTCGTAGGAATCCTTAGTGCTTTCTCTTTACTTATGAGTGTTTTTCGTCTTAGTGTAAAGTAAGAATAGCACAGTAAGTGGTGCCAATTCTAGCATCTATAGCATGAAGAAGCTCGTTGAAAAGTGCTGTGCAATGAAGATGCACATAGATGGCATAACTTATAATTTCTGGAATATCAAAATCTTTTTCTGGGCGCTGAAAACGATTTTGCTTTACCACGTTGTGGACCAAATATGAAACTTCACGAACCGATCGCACCTGCTACTGGCAGGCTGCTAAAATTGACGCGCGATGGAATGGAAGTTAAGAAATTTTGAGTGATTTGAGGTTCCAACGATACAGCAGCGCCTCAAATGATCGAATATCACAAAGGAGAGCCTGGGACACGAACAACACGGGACCTATGCAGGGACACGGCGCTAGGTCCACGTTGAAGAGAGCGACGAGCTTGCTCAGTGGTTAGCAGTAGAAACAAAGTTGGTTCGATCCACTACCACGATGCTCCATAGCATGTTTCCTAATGTTATTTCTGGTGCCGACTAGTATTAAGAAATCTTTTACGGGCGTGTTTATTGTAGAAGAGAAACCCTCAGCTTTCAACAACTGACCGTTTCTTGATTGGAAACGTAGGTCGTGGGAGAAGCAACACACATCCAATTTTTTCGCATTTTTCGACAGCGTTTTCAATTTTATGAAAATGTTTTCTCAGTGTACGACTTTCTAGAAAAACTTGTACAGAAGCCCATGCACTCATTTTTGACGAACCTGTGCGTTGGTTGTGTTGTGAGCCCATGGATCTACGTAGCGTTTCAAAAAAAGGTGTTTCGTAAGACAACTGAGTTTTTCTTTGCCATAGTGACGTGTATAGAAGAACATTTATTACTAATCGACACCAAAAAGTAATACCAAAAAAGTTTTTTTCAAGCTTCATGCAAAGCGATTGAACCATTAATTTTCTCCCTACAGTCAGCAGCATCACTTTCCCCTTGCCACGACGGACTACTTGTCGCACGCGGTGAGGCGGCGCTAACGCAGTGCCGCTGTCTTAGCTAAAAGGTCAAACCATTCTTAAAAATGAAAGAACAATATTGGCACATGAAAAATGGCTGAAGTGCAGATACCGAGAAACAAAGTTCAAGTAGTTATGTTTTTACATCGTAGATTATTTTTTGATCTTCTACAACCTATTTTCACATCTAGTTGTCTCAGCACTTCTTACATTTTCACCCAGTACCTTGTCTTCGTTATTCACAAGGTCTGCGAACATATCTCATATGGGCTCAATGCTACTTAAGAAACGCTATCTTTTTCATAAATGTCATTTATCAATTATTGTTTATCCAATCCTTACCTGATGGAATTGTTGTGGTAAAGCGTTCTTGCGCGAATTTGGAGTGAGTTTGTCCAGATAAACCTGATAGCAATCTTCAGACCTTGTAAGGCTGATAATTTTGGTTAGTGCGGCGAATCCGAGTCAGCATTGCGCTCGTGATAAAGGCGTTGCTACCACTGGGCTATCCGCTCTCGAATATAAAGCATAGTGCACAAAACTGAGATTAATGTACTTCCTGATAGTTCGAAGAAAAGGCGCGAAAAAGGGAGTTAAAACACGGACGCTTTCACGAGTTGGCAACGAGTTTAACATACTATGAAACACATGTCATTACAATCAATCAAACACCTTTCAAGCCGGTGCGTTTAACACCATGTAGGCGTTGGTACATGTAAATACTACGGAATTTTTCATCAATATTTTTATTGCAGGAATTTCCCTGGTATCATTTTTAGTTGCTCATGATATTAGCGACTGTATTGGCATTGCTGAGTGGTAGTATTCAATAGACACAAACTCACTGTTTCAAAACACTCTAGAGTGAGTTCAATGAGTACCCGGCGGATTCGATGCGCATCCAGTGACGTACGACGAGTATTCTGATTGCTCTAGCTAGCTACTGCAGCAAGCCAGAGGTTTTAATGAGTTCCTTCATCACGAAAACTATGGATACTACCGAAACACATTCTATTTATTTCACATGGTTCATGAACATATTCCACCGCGCGTTTGTTTCGAACAGCCAGTAGTTTGTGAACAACAGAGAATAAAGAAGACTATAGCGCAACAAGTGACCATTGCAAACGACTGCAGAACTGTAGCTTTTCGGGAGAGATTCAGAGAAAAAAGAAGCGCAACTCTCAAAAGGAAGGCCCAGCAAAAGATCACATTGAACCTATCTTCAATTCCAACGAATAAATACAACTATAAGGTAATGCTAAAATGAAGGGTAGCAGTGACTGGAACAGCACCGAATACTTTTACGTGCTAGATAGTTCATGGTCACTTTCATGACCGTCTATGCACAGCGCAGAATTGCACAATCCGCTTAACGGTAGAAAAAGTGATTGGATAGGTTGAAGTAGGGTCTATCTTAGTACTTCGCAACGAATATGATGGCGAAACAGGGGAAGCACTGAGGGACTCAGGATTAGATCAACTGCTCCACTGGCATTCACGCGACACACAGAGATATAACAAAGAGGATCTTGAAGTACATGCTACCACCGCTGCCGAAAAATCAAAAAAGGTAGGCACAAAAAAACCTCAAGATATTCTCAATAAATTCCGAAGATTTAGTATAGAACAGCGAAGAGTTTTTTTTTGCTACCACATTTTATCTCGCGAAATATCTTGGACCAATAATTCAGCTTGAGAAAGTTCCTTGCGATTTCATATGAGCACTACACGGATAGCTTTCACATAGAATACGCACTGGATGGCTCTCAGAAAGGGACGAGTATGTCAAAAGCCAGTTTTGATTCTAGTGCGATCAAACTTTTGTCTTCTTCTCTCTCTTGTTGAGATTATGAAGGTATTTGGCCCACAGGGTTGCAGTCAACTTGGTTTTCCGAACTTTATAGAACGCGAAATTTGCCGAAAGTTAGCTGTTGTGAATACATAGTATAGCAACAATCCTTTATGTTTATATCAAAGAAACGGAGACCAACTGAACATTTTGCCCGATCAGTTAAACTCTGAGTAATTGTAACTGGTTTATTTAGATAAATGTGAGCTAGATAGCGCGTTGAATGGCGAAGTGAGGAGCATCTTTATAAACGACCATAGAATTCAGGTAATGTTATCCAGTAGGTATTTTGATAATTTTTCCAAAGGAATATGCATTTGTCCAACCTAAAATTTTCACTTCAAAATATGCTAAAATTTTTTTATACGAGCAAAATCTTTCGTTCTCCTGCTATACATCACTGACGGCTAAAGGTATGGTTGGAAACTCTCTCGGTAAAAATTACACGACACCAAAGCGGCTCGAATGCTCAAAATGGTCAGATTTATGGCCATTGTTTTTATAACTTTATGAGAAGAATTTTTGCCAGCATTTCTTATTATTAGACTGATGATTGTGAAGTCGAGGCAGCTGCTGCCAGACATGCAAGGATTTGCGAGTTCGAACACAGCTCGCAAGGTGACAAGGGGGAAAACGTATGGATGAGACGACCAGCACAGGAAAATCTGAACGAGTAGCCACACAGGATGTAATATGCGAGGTAAGTGTGAAAACTTTTGCGACAACTCCTCAGTTCCAGTTATGCCACAAAAACTTTCAATTATAATCCTCTTCAAAGCAAGCAGTTCGTGGTTCAATGAAATAAGAAAATATGGAGTTTCACCGAATAATATTCTCACAATGTCTCTTTGGAATCGCCCAGGGATGCAGACTGGTCCTTATACCCAGATGTATATCTTTGTTCTAGAAAGTCGTTCGGCGACGGGTGGAAATGTAGTCACGACGAAACACTGCTTAAGCCCGAACTAGATTCATAGCAGATGGTGTTGCAGCGGTTCAGTGCAAAATAGTGAAGAGCAGCAATTTTTTGCTTCAATCCTTCAAATATTTTATAGAATAAATGCTACAACTATGATTGTTTCCAGAATAGATGCAAAAATGAATTACGAAGAGAAAGAGACGTAAAATGCATAAATGAGGTTTGTCCAAGAATCTCGCACAGAACTACTTAACTGCTGGCCCAAAAGCCTTACATGTAGCATCCTTGAAAATCATATTCATGTGACACTGCATAATTATATGATATGTAGCCGTCCAGAGAAATAAATAACAGTACTGTAGCTGATTCAGAGATTATCCATCGCTTTGTTGGCCAATCAAACGAGCATCCGCCATCACGTCACAATCGTTGTGCTGACTCTCACTTGCAATAGAGCACACTCTTCCTTTCCCTTTGAAAATCGAGAAATGATGATTATGAAGTGTTCGAAAATGCTAGAACAGTTAGCATTTGAAGCTTCTGAGTAACAACCAAACTCAATCGACTTTTGGTATTCATCAGGGAAGGGTCAAAGTACTTAGAGTACAATTCGTCTCTCACATCATATTGTGCAGTTTATTTCTTTTGTCAATTAGATCTGTAACACGCGGTTGCTAATAGAAATTTCAACGTTTCGACGCGTTTCGTCTAAGAGTCCATGATTCGAGTTGATTGCCTACAATCGTTTATATAAGACGACTCGTTCGTGGTGCAACGGCTAGCATACTCTCCTGGAAAGAGTGAGACCTGGGTTCGAATTCCGGCTGACGCAAATATTCTTTGTACAGCACTTCACATTATTGGGTGTATTGTAGCATCATACCACCACGAGTGGCGATCAAATGAAAAGAATTCTGAATTTTTATTGAATGAATGAAATTTGTGAAAAAGACTACATTCCCTAATGGCAACTGAGCCCACATGAAAAATGTTTGAAGATCTTATGAAATACGAATACAAGGCGATGAAATGGAAATGCAAGTAGCACGGTGGTGTGAAGATCACTTCACTTGGTTCGTGTCGCTGCCTTTTTCATTGTTCGGATTTCAATACTCCTAGCATTCAAATCGTCTTCTCGCGGTTATATCTTGAGGATTTTCTTTCTCATGAACGTCGTGGAATACTCGTTGAGCACATCTCCTTGCAATTTCAAGGATAGCGATGCTACGGCGTTCCGTAAGTTCTCGCTATTCATTGCCGAAAGTGTTGGTGGATGGAGAATCAATCCTGCGTTGAGCCACGCCGATCATCACTAGTCACTCACTTACAGCGCCACAGATGCTAGGTTCGCAGAAATAGAAATAGTAAAATTGATTTTCAAAGTAATAAACTTTGAATCTTACTCGCCAGTCGCTACACTTTCGTTATTTCTATATGCCTTATTATTGTTCTATTACTTTTACAAAAAAAAGTTTGATCACTACGTGCGATATTTGCACTGCGACATCAACAAAGTGCTAAGGGCAGTATATATATATGAGCGCATGTGGCGCAGTGGTTAAAGGTGCCCTGCGTCGCACACGAGGTCAATGGTTCGATCTCGCGCTTATGGCTCACCAAGCCACCCATCCCTCCGGGGTCGGCAAACTGGTACCAGACAGGTCTCAGACTTGTCTGAGAGGATAAGCAGCACTGACTCGGTTCAGCGGGAGGCCTCCGCGAGTCATTGTAAAGGCCAGATATGCATTCAATCACCTCAAACAAAGTTAAAAATTGAAATAGAATGCATGGCGCATCCCTCAGGGATTGATCAACGCTGAGAGCTTTATCCTTTATCCTTATATATATATATATATATATATATATGCATTTACAGTTGTTTTCTATTAGACGACGAAAAATAAAGAAACGATCCTTTGGCTGGACAAGAATTTTTCAAAAGAGTGCAAGTAATGACCCGAAGGTTAAATCTGGCTAAATCGTTACGCGGCCATTTTTTGAAAGAATTGACTTCATGTTGCATATGTTGGTGATTGATCAACTACGTACGGTCACTCTTCTACCATGTAAGGCATAAAAGCAATTATCGCCAAAGGAATTAGACGAACAGAACACGAAGTTCTATCTTATGAATTATTCTCATCATTTCCTCGTGATGCAAGCGCTGCTTTTTTGCAAACCAAAAGTACTTGGAGGCATAGGCTTACAGCAAGCAAGTGCCTACTGGGTTTAGGAGAAACAAAACGTCCTTGCACGAAAGTTCGAGAGAAAGTGAGATCTCGTTTATCCGCCCGTTCTTTTGAAATGATCTAAGTATAGCTATAAAACGTTGTTCGAAAAGAGCAGGCCTAGAACTCTGGTATCAGTAACAGAAATAACTTCAGATACTCTTAGGCACCAATTAGTTCGTAAATGTTTGTATGACCGCCTCTGCACAATATAAAACTGCCGAATTTGCCCTTACGGCAGAGATGGTGATTGCATGAGAGTAAGCACAGTGCACATAATCTCTTGCAAAGCGCGCGACGATAAATTTATTGGCGAAACGGGTAGGGCGTTCTATGCTCGCGTAGAAGAACACCTAGGTTGCATGCGCTATACTTGAAAAACACCCCGCTAGGTATACATAGAGCCCAAAAGCATGCCGGAGTCTTTGATATAGAGGTCATCGTCTTCGAACAGGAGCAAAAAACATCAGCGCGAAAGATACTTAAGGCGTTCAAGACAAACAAGACCAATCCAGCTATGAACCGCAGGGAAGAATGTTTCGTAATCACCCGTGATATTAGTCAGTGTATAAAAGTGTTGTTTTGATGGATATAGCTCATTACTGGCATCTGTGATTAGTGCTCCGTTGTTCTTCACCTGTTCATTTAGCGGAAGACAAATAATAAAAAAGCGGTGAGTATGTTTAAGGTTGACTTTGAGCTCGATGCGATCAAATTCTAGGTCTGACAGTTTTCTGTAAAGAACTTTGAGTGATGGATTGCAAACAACTTTTACCTTTCGAGGCTCTGACGAAGGCGACCTGCCGAAACGTTAGTTATTTGATTGTGCGAATAAAGTTTGAATTCGACACCTCGTGTCACGTTTGAAAAGAAAGAAAAATAAGAATTACTAAAGTACATCGAGGCCAATAGACAGTCGGTCTTGGGATTTGTTAAAGGACGTGTCAGTATGAAAATGAAGGCCAAAGACGAGTGAGAAATAAAATCTTATTCTGGATGTTACAGCAACATAAAAGGCTGTTTTGTCTAACACTCCCAGGAGAACTTCCTGTCCAGCGAATGAGATCGGCTTAGAAGTTTGTTGCACCTACCATAATCATCCGAAGCAATCCTAACATGCCTCATAAACATGATGATATCTTTCAAATCAACTTCCACTCAGGAAATGTTCTTTAAGCGGAACTGGACCATAATCGGATGGCGCAGAATCTGCACTGTAAGCTGGGTGAGCTAAGACCTTGATTTCTTAAAATTCATCAAACTTTTGATTGGTCTTCTTTGCGCGTGCGAAGTTTGGAATTGTCTAGATAGAACAGCACGATTTTGACGAATCAGTGTTGAATACTTTTTTCAACACATCAAAGACTCGGTCCAGCTGCCCGTAGCGAAGTTCAGCCCAGATGACATGACCATTTGAAACAAGTTGGTGGTGTTGTTGGAACAACTTGCGCGTGTTAAGGAACTTTCCGCATAGTATTGTGGAGATAATTTATGACTCACAGCCATGAGCCTAATTAGTGTGTTAACATGTTCTCTTCTTGCTATTCCTTTATTTTCTTTTCTTAATGTATGATATTCCCACTGCCGCAATATTGTAACGCAAAATGTGTGGATTCCAAGAGCTTTTGCTTTTGACTTATTTCTTCTTATCCTTATCTCTCACAGAACTCCGTCATCAAGGTATCTTTGAACTCTTTGTCACAAAGACACGTAGCTCGTCCACTGGTGGTAAATAGGAGAATGAAACTCGAGACAAATGCGATTATGTGACTCTCAGAGAAGGAGCTAGATTCAGAGGACGAACTTACGAACTTCATCTTTGCACAGAGCCAGTTTGGCATGCTTTAATTCCTACGAGTTAAATTGCCGAAATGTTGAAATCAAGCGGATGTGAAGTACGTGGGAAGCAGTTAGGAAACGTCTCCTGTCTCTCCGAAACAGCCTGGCTATCTACTCGTGAGCGCTAGTTTCCATGTTAAGAATTCAGCAAGCTATGCGTTGAGTATGAAGTGTTAGAAACACTAAGAGAAGCTTACATCATTTCGTTGACTCCGATAGGCCCTCTGGTAGGGCAGCATCGAGTAGGAAGGTACGGAGAGGCTGCTAAAATGTCATAGTCAGACTAGATATCATTTTTATGGAAGGATAGTGGCATTTCTTTCTGCTGAGTATTATCTGGATTCTCTATTAGGGCCACTCCTTTTCCATGATAAGATTCGATCCAGCAAATAAAAAAAAAGAGAAAAGAAGAAGAAAGCTCGTGTCAGTGTTCAACAAAAGCAAGATAAGAAATGTACCAGCAGGACTGCATGTATTTGACTCTAATCTGGGTCATGTTTTCTTCTCTATGAAACATGACCTAGATGTAAGACATTTATTTTATAAGATTTAATAAGGCAAAGTGGGTAGTGTGAGATACTCTGGCTGAGCGTGACAGAAGAGTTTCAGAGCTCAAACCGCAATCACGCTCACTCACTCAAGTACAACGCTGTTTCGCTGCAGTCAATGTGATTCGTAAGCAGTTAGTATTATAAAGTGCACTGGCAGAATATTTGACACAAAAGGGCGTTATACTGTACGTTTGATGAAAAGTCAGAGCTTAGAAATGTTATAAGACGTTTGTTTGAGAAAAAGTCGGAGGTTAGGAATGCTACAAGCTGTGTGTTGCTATCGCTGCCATAATCAGCATCACCCGCATGCATTCTCTATAGTTCAAAAAAACATACTGTTAGTGAGTCATGCTCATCATATGGTTGGCTGATAACGAAAGGCACGATCGAAGTTGCATGATGCTTTTTGAATGCCTTAAAAGATCTTCAAATTCTCTTCAGTTTCTCTTACAAGAAGCTCAGACCAACTTCTGCTACCACTAAGAAGCAGATTGATGAATAAAAATCGGGACTAGTGTTTGTCTCTACTACTACAGAGTGATTAAGCTCAAAGTGTCGCCGTTGAGATCTGCCCAACCACAGCGTTTCGTCACCCCCTTGATGAGCTAAGATGGAGGATGGAACCACCACCACATTTCGTAATGGTATAGAATTAACAACAGCGAGCACAATGTCAAAGTTTCATTTGCTGAGTGCACAAACAATTCGTTATTTTTGTGCTATTCTTTTTAATATTAAGAAAAAGGAAAGAAAACAGAGGAGTGGCTAGCAACACAATTCACAAAAAACGGTCTGGAATCGACCTCCCTCCCCACGGTTTCTCTCAGTTCACGTGTGAATGCTTTATTAGCTCGGCTGGTGTCATGTGCAAGGAGAAGTGGCATGACCAGCACCTTGCGATATTGCCAAAGGAGGTAAAATCATCAAGCAGCAGCTAAAACAACTCTCGAAATACTCGCACTTTTTTCTAAGCGATGGATTTGACAGTATGAATGCAAAAAGTGCTGTGACCTGCGCTGTAGATGTGACGACAAGTCATGTTGAATAGCATGAACAGTAAATCAGTTTTTTTACACCTATCCATGTGAAACGCGCTAAGACTGAGATACGAGAATATTCAAGGACCAAGGTGAGATCAGATCTGCGATAACTCTGGGACCACATCACCAGATAACGTGAAATCATTGCTTTTTCAAAGATAACGTAAAGGTGTACGTGTGACTATTCAATTCCACCCAGCCGAAAAAAACCTCACTACTCTTCTTATAGCTATGTACAATCAATCATAACACCTTTCTATACTAATTGATTAGCATCGATTCCAATCATTTGAGGTGGTTTTCCGTAAGACGAAGGGAAAGTGAAAGCGTCCCTTTCGCCGTCAAAAAACTTTATGTTAGAAATGTTCTCATTTATCACCTGTCACAAGATATCATTCGAAAGGTTGAAACACGTGGGCATGCAGTGCTTGTCCACTTTTCGAAAAGGCCTTTCTATACCGTTTAGCGTCTAAAATTAAATTGCGTTTCGCATCTGCCGAAGCTCGCAAACATATCACCATGTAGACGAAATCTTTGAGTGTCAGAGTCGCACTTTTATCTTAGATTTCTTTCTTAAAGAGAAAATTCCGAATTCATTACCAATTATTACACTTCACATGTGAATTGCACTTGCAGGATTCATCAATCACGGTGTCGATCCAGGTCCAGCGCACACATAGCACACACATTAGCCGACAAGCAAATGCGCAGAATGCGAAGCGTATGCGCGATTCAGTCTTATTTTATCTACTACACTGCAGAAAAACGGTCTTTTTACAAAATAAGCAAAGCGTTGGAATAGTCGCAATTACGTCATTAAATAGGAAATCATAATTCATGGGTCTGCAGGTGGAAAGGACTAGTCACACGCATAAGATTACGTCTTTTTTTTGGGAAAAAAGGATTCGACGTTATTCAGACCTCTGAAACAACATGAGCCAAACACATAAGGAAAATATGATTGGAAATGTTGACTCGTGTTTAGTTATTGCCACGTCAGTAAAGATACTGTAACGGTTTTGAAGTGTTTTGATGAGATGATGCTTAAAAATTGCTTTATTCTTCATTACTATTATGACTAAAGCTTACTTTAGATATCTACCGCAGCGATAGGTACGTACCAGTAACTTTAGAACCTGCAGTCAATAAGAACTCTTAGAGAATTGGTGAAGAATTCACATTTGTGACTTAGATTATGCAAGTAAATCGTGCACAATTTCTTGACATTTACTATCGCGCTGAAAGGTTTCAATCAAATCTCTCCGAAGTGCAAAAATGTGGGATGAAGGAAGTTCGGGATTCGATAATTCAATGAGCAACATATCTTTCTTCCATCGCTTTCGTGGAGATATCGGACCAACGGGTCAATGGTCTTCCTTCAGAGCGCTTGACGTCCCGAGGAATCCAGTCGGTAACGGCTCTCGTCCATCGGTTGTCGTTGAGGCGCATCATGTGTCCGGCCCACCTTATTTTCCATATCCTGGCGTGTAGAACGGCGTCTCTGATTTTCGATCGTTGACGTAGATCGGAATTTCGGATCCTTTGTCTCATTTGCGAAATACGAGATACTCCTAGCATCGACCTTTCGACTGCGCGTTTGATAACTCCAAGTGATCTTTCATCCTGCTTACGTAGCGACCAGGTTTCTGCTGCATACTTTACGGCAGGGATAATTGTCGAGTCGAAAAGGTGGGCACGGAGTCGGATGTTCTTTATCCTCTTCAATACACCTTCGATGCTCTCAAACGTTCCGCAAGCCGCTCGTTTCCTCCTGCTCAACTCTGGGGCTAGATCATTCATCATGTTGATTTCACGACCTAGATAGATGTAACTGGAGCATTCGGAAATTGTCGTTCCGTTGAGCGTGAATGGGCATTAGAAACCCAACCGTTCCTCATGAACATTGTTTTCGTTAGATTCAGTTGAAGACCGATCTTTCCACAGGCGTTATCGAAATCGGTCAACATTCGTTTCGCTTGGCTGATGTTTGGTGTTATGAGAACGATATCGTCAACAAAGCGAAGATGGTTCAACTGTCGACCGTCAATTTACACTCCCATTTCGTCCTATTCTAATGTTCGCATGACGTTTTGTAGGGTGGCAGTGAATAGTTTTGGCGAAATTGCATCGCCTTGTCGAACTCCTCCTCTTACGTCAATGGTGATATTGTTGTAGAATGAAGATATTTTGATCGTAAAATCTTTATAAAGCTCACGAAGGATCATTATGTACCGAGTAGGGACGCCCTGGTTATCCAGAGCCTCTATAACCGCTTCTGTTTCCACTGAATCAAAGGCTTTCTTCAGATCGATAAAAGTTAGACAGAGTGGTTTTTTGTACTCTCGCGAAACTTCAATGATTCCTGTGATCGTGTGGATGTGATCTATAGTACTAAATCCTTTTCGAAACCCTGCTTGTTCGCATGGCTGTCCTTCGTCCAGTGTTCTGTCAATCCTGTTTAGAATGACTCGACTAAAGAGTTTATAGACAACGGACAGCAAGCAGATTGGACTACAATTGCCTATGTCGTGAAGGTCTCCCTTCTTGAACAACAATACGGTCTTGTTCAATGAATAGAGACCTTGCATTCTAACAGGTATCGAGTGAAGAGCCGAGCCAGGGTGTTGATGAGAACTGGCGGCAGGTTCTTCAGGTGTTCTGGTCTAATCCTGTCTGGACCGTGTGTGTTCTGTTTTTCACCGACTACATAGCATGTCGGATTTTGGAAAAGAGGACCGGTGGAACAACATATTCGTCCTCTTTCAATTTATATGACCGTAAGAGGACATGGCTAGCGAAGAGATCCGGGTAGTATTAGTGGATGATTTTCTCCATAGCCCTTCTCGATGCTGTAAGTGTCCCATCAGGGTACGGAGTGCAATCATCTTGGTGTTATAGTTGGCGAAGCCTCGCTGGGCTTTGCGAATGCTCTTCCCAGCTTCTGCAGCTTCTGCCATAACTGCTGCTCTTCTCTCTTTAAGGTCTTCTTTTATCGCTTTCCTGCATCGTTTCGCAAGTACGGACGTAAGGTTTCGGTTGCCTGCAGCTGTGCGATTCCACGTTGACGTATCAGCTCAAGTGTCTGCGGAAACAAGCGTCTCTTCGTGACCTTGGACTCTCGGCTTTTATAGCGCTACCGTGAAGGTATTCAACGAGTCGATCGTATTCTTCGTCGATGTTGTCGACAACGGTATCTTCTCAAGAGCCGACTAATGATTTGAATACATCCCAGTTTATGGTAGTTCTGGGACTTCGTTGTTTGAATTTAGTAACCGACAGTAAGATACACAGACCACAGATATACCCAACAGTAAGATATCGAAATAACTAGAAGGCATCTCAAAGATGCTTTGCTTTACCAATCATCTTCTGAAAAGGAATTCACGAGGCAGCACCTCAAATTAGACAATGAGTGGGTCCAAACGGCAAAAGTGGCAGGCTTAAGACCATTCATCATGACTCGATTGAAAATCTAATCATAAACATGTGCCGTCTTATACTTGCTTATAAAAACGCAAGTTAGTATCCACTGATGATCTGATGTTAATAACATAGCAGTTAGTAAGACACATTCCAGCCAATATGGCTAACACTCAGATGTTCCTGGACCATCTGCGCAACGCGAATACAAATATTTCGTTCGTAATAGACTTGACATTTGACTTCACTTTTCTCTATACCAACGTGTCAAATGACTCTGCATTACAAGCCTCACACGAGCTTCTCACAAAACATCAAGGAGATGTCTACATGGCGGCGACTGGCGCCTAACGTTGCTATTGCCTTCATTTCCAAAGTAGAAGGTCCAGCAATTGATCTCGGTCATTAGTCTACTGTAGGTATATGGATGAAAGCTTGGTCATCTGTTCGACTCAAGGAGAGCTAGACAGATTTCTTAGATTGCTAGGTGAACAGTCAGAGTATATGAAATAGATAGATTTGGAAAGTAAATAGATAGTGTAGAAGAGTTCATGGATTTAAGCGATCTGCGCTGGAAGATAAGCTCTTGCCTACACTCTCGTTCGTGATTTTTTTCATACCTACTTTTCCTTGCTTCTCAATTTTTCATCTTTTTTCATCTTGATAAGCGTTTTTTCTGCGAAACTCACTAGGAATCGGGAAGCTCGTGTGTTTTTGCCTTTTGTGTAAAACTTGAATCAGTAACTTCAGGACAACTTGTTTTGTCCCTCTACGCTTCGACAGCCGTTTTTTCACTTCTGGGAGTATTCTTTTGTAAACTGTAAAACGTGTGCTGTCCCATCTGTGAGCTCTTCTCTTTTAGACGAGACGCTCTTGGAATGATATCATTTTGTGTCAGTGACCCCATAAGAATTCATTACTATCTCTCTATCGTTGAACTTGATTGTAATGCTAAATCGCTACTTTCATTTCATTCATCACAAGAAAGGTTTTGTCAATTCTAAAATTTTACTTAATCAAATCGCCGGGTACCAAATAATTGCTTCATCACTGACATGTCAATTTCTCGTGGAGTCATTTTCTCATTGGTCGTAAATCTTTTGAAATCGTGCCCACATAATTCTAAGGAACAATGTAAATTCTTCTTCAGCTTTTGAGCAACACTGATCAACCAAGCTAAGTTCAAGTATTATTAAGCTAACTCTCAGCTACGTAGATATCTAAGATAAACTTCGACTGTAACAATATTTTAGGATGAAGCAATTTTTCAACTAAGGTGTTATCGACTCATTTTAAAACCATTACAGTGTCTGGAAATTATTTTTGAGCCACGCATGTCAGTGGTTATTAAAGAGGGCTGACTTATAGAGCCCGAAACACGTGTTTCGATCTTGCGATCTCGTCAGTCGGGCATTTTACCCTTTATCGTCTTTTGCCAATCCTATGTGGGTGCTCCAGTCCCCTCACTAAGGCGAAGACCGTTTTACACTCTACGTCCAGTGAAATTACTACCAAACACAGAGCGTTGTATACTCGACTGTTCTTGGTTAGTATATTTCGAACCCACACAGGATTAGCAAAAGACGAGAAAGGGTAACTGCCCGACCGACGAGATCGCAAGATCGAAACACGTGTATCGGCTCTATATGTCAGCCCTCTTTGATAGACCACTGACATACGTGGCTCAAAAAATTATTACCAGGCATATTGAAATTTGAGTTGTAGTTTTAAGAAAGCACTCGAAACGAAATGCATTGCAGTGTCTTTATCAATGTAGCGCATGTGGTGCAGTGGCTCGAGGTTGTTCTGCATCACTCTCAAGGTCGATGGTTCGATCTTCGCCCATGGCTCAGCAAGCCATCCATCCTTCCAGGGTCGGTAAACCACAAATTCGCCCCTAAACTTGTGTGGAAAAAATAAGCAATACTGTTCTGATACAGCGGCAGGCCACCTCACGTCACCTTGAAGGCCAGATATGCATCATTCACTTTGAAATAAGCTAAAAAATGAAGACCAGTGCATGGCGCACCCCTCAAGGTCTGATCAGTCGCGAGAGATTTGTCCTTTTTTCCTCTGCTAATGTGGCAATAGCTGAACTAGCTAGCATTCCTGCTCATAATTTCCTTGTGTGCTTAGCCAATGCTATCAGTTCATTTTACTAAATAATGTCAGATCATCATCTTTCCAAAAATAATGTTGCTACGTGTGACAAATAATTTCCACCTCCATGCTAATAAAATATTATTGCTGTCATTCTATAACGTCGAACAGCTGATCATGTCTGCTTTTTTACATTCTGCTATCGACTGCTTTTTTACAGACCCGCTCAAAATGATTTAATCTGATAAGGATATGACATATTTTGAGCCATAGGTCTAGTGCTATATAGGTGCCTATTTCGTCCTATTGGGACTCATCAGTAGCACCCTCCCTCGGTTCCGTCGATCCCTTGAGGTGAAACAATCTGCTTTTTTATTTTAGTCAATTACCTTAAAATTCATCCACGCACACAAAACTTGAGAATCGATTCAGAAGACCTATCTCCACCATCCCTTGTCATAAATAATAGCTGTTATCTGACAAAACTCTGGTTTCTTTAAATGCTTCTTCAAGGCTTGCACATCTTTTTCGAAACTGACGCTGGGGTAGATAAGTGGGTTTTTGTCAAACTTGCCTCCCTGAAAGCTTTACAATACCACATTCAGTCACTCAGTTAGCGCTTTTGGATATAGTAAGAATCTAATTAAAAGCTACTAATAAAAGCTTCATCCAGGCGCTTAGCAATCAAAGAAAATTCTTGGTTGAAATCGATTACGACAGAGTGGTCCAGTACTGGGACTGGATTATTCGGGGGCAGATTTTTTTCTGTCAGATCTGAACAAAAGAAGAAATCACCCCTTTTGCTGGAGAAGAACTTTTCAATGAGAGTATTATTAGGTATTGGAAAGCTCAAAACACGGGCTACTGCGCTTACTTACCCATGCTATCCTTTCTGTCAGCCTGCTTGTACAAATGGTGATTGTCTGACTCAAATGCTGAATTACCGTAGACATTACTTCGTCAATTGAGATGGATTTGTGTTTTGATAGTTATGTATAGACGGGTCAGATTGGCAAAACATCTTGAGATTCTCCGATAACCTATTTTTGCGAGCCAGCTGCTTTTGAATTTATGGCCTAGTCTGTATTTTTTCAGTATTGGTCTTCATACTCGCCCCACAAGTGTAGGTCGACAAAGTAAAGCATCGTCGAAATTTTCTTTCTTTAGCCGCTCCGAGGTGTTATTGATATTACTTACTGAATATCACCGAGCATACAGCCATACAGTTTAATGCAGCGTGAATATCACAATAATCGTGATGGCTAACGTTTCGGCGGGTCGCCTTCTTCAGATCCTGGAAAGATCAAATTAATCCACAGTCGATTAAGCCAAAACCTCCATAATCCAGCAGGAAAACGTAAGAAGTAAATTTTGGATTGCATGGCAAAGCTCCACTTTGAAAGGCTTACCGTTTTGAGTTCTATCAAATACTTATTGAAGACCAGCCGCTTAAGGTCAGCGCATCATTAGGCTGAGCCTAATTTAGAGCGAAAATATCAGCCTGAGGTATGTTCGAGATCACGCGTTATTACAAAGCACTCCTCTTTTCGGTTCATTTTCGGGTCTTTGCTATGGATCCAAAAGGCTTCTAAAGTGTTACGCGCACATGTTTTTTGATTCCTATGTGAGGTTCGTGAATTTGAAGCCGAACAATACTCCAGCATGTTTTTAGGTCCTTAGGCGTGCTTAGTGGAATTTCTGGATCAGGGTTGCGTAATCCAACTAGGTGCTCTTTTACACAGAGGAATATAAGCGTCTACCAGTTTTGCCAGTGTATTCATCCTCGCACGCCGCGCAAGAGAGTGAGCTAATTGTACCAAATCTTCTCAAAAAATCGTTCTTACGTTTCTGCTGTGATGATTGAGGTTTTGGCTTAATAGATTGTGGATCAATTTGATCTTTCCAGGCTCTGAAGAAGGCCGACACGCCGAAACGTTAGCCACCACGATTATTGTACTATTCATGCTGCATTGTTAACTGTATCGTGGTATTCTTCCCTGTCATTCAATGAATAATTTCGGTAACACCTCGGAGCGGCCAAACAGAAGAAATACCAATTCATTTAAACAATGTCGAGATTAATAGATAGTCGGTTTTGGGATTCAAGGCATCATAGTGTGTTTTTTTTTATTCTAACATACAATTGACGTGTAGCCACAATAAATTCTTCAAGAGTCATAAAAGTTTGCGCGAAAAACCTTGAAGGTTTTTTAGAAGTTTGAAAAATTGAAGAATAAATAGATTTGGGAATTGTGTGATTGTCAGAAACGATGTACTTCGTGTTCCGTATCTATTTGCTAACGTGAATAAGGTTTATTAATCATAGTGTATGACAACTAACCGGTAATGCTCTGCATATAAAAAGTTAAATGGTAGGTCCTCTTCACTGGGTAGACAACTGGATAGGTTTTTGAATCAGATTTCTACTAAACTTTAGAAAAAATCGCTTCTTAAACCAAATTTGATCGTCTTCAACTATTGTTGTTGGCTAGGTAGATGGGTGGGACTGCTATCAAGGCTCAAAAAAAGTATATATTTTCCTCAAAGGTTATCTACTATGGAATAGATTTTGCATCAAGAACACCTCAGTGCTCTAAGAAAGAAATCTTGCAGAGATCTACCGATACTGTACATTTTCTACTACCTTTCGAGGGATGGGGGAGAAGCAATACTCAGCTTAAGTAGCCTATTTCAGAGCCACAGATAATGGCTGTTCCAGTGCGCCAACAACTTGCTAGTGCACTCCAACGACGAGTTACAGTTTGCAGTAAAACCGACACTGTAATAATAAACACGTAGACACTGATAGAAATTTTCGGGAAACCTACGCACTATGTTAGAAAAAACCGCTTAATCTGCAGCTTCTCAGCAAATTATAGAAGCTGAACTTTGTAAGGTGCTTTAAACTAGTCCTATACGACTTCGTCAATGGAAAATCAATATTCAGTCGCGGCCATATTATCACAACATTTCGGATCATCACTTGCGAAATACAGTAGTGCTCATTTTGGAGATGAAATGCAATGCATGTCCAAGTCAATACTGAAACAAACAAACTCCCAGGCTGCGAGGCTAGTAGTTTAGCAACACTGTGAAGGAAAAAAGTATGCATCTGCTGAAAGCTGAAGAATTAAGCTTGGTAGTATCATTGTATTTCATGAGACTATAGAAATTTCTATTTGTGTAGAATCCCTTAGCAATTTGAACAGCTCTTTAGCTACAGTGTGCAGGAAAATCGTGAGCATGAAAAAACCATTGCGTTCTACACAATATAAAGCATTGTCGTATTGATAGATAATAGTTAACTTTGTGTGCGCAACGAAAAGGTAATTGTTATCAATTTCTTTCCGCCGCAATGATTTTATTCATAGTAGTGTCACTGTTATCTTCAGAAGACATCGAAAACCATTGTGGCAAGGGGGTAATTTTTTGATACATTGGACAGGTAAATGTGATGTTGAAGTAGATTCATATAAAGAGTAGGTGATGGAATCTTCTGAGAGTAGAACAGATGCAGGCTAGCGCCGCCATGAACGAAAGAGGACAGAAAGAACTCCAACGATCCGTCAATGAACTGATTAAAGACATCCCACATATTTTAGAGAATACTTGAAGAATGCAGGAGCAGAGTAGCAGAAAAAATTTTATTCCCGCACTTATTATTGGTATGGATAAGTTAGGTCTCATTGGCGAAGCTTTCAATTTTTCTTGGTACTGTTTGACGTGGAACCTTCGCCATTATCCTCTTTCGATATGCGATCCTCATCTTGATGAGATCACATAAAACACATGTACCAGAACTCTTGGCACAGAATGTCATAGAAAAGTGAATAAGCTTGGTAGAGGGCTGCTATCCTGGAGCGCATACAGTGCACAGTGTCTTCCACAAAAATGCCAGATAATCATTTTTGAGCCATGCATGTGGTCTGTTATATAGCGTTGACTTATAGAGCCCGATACACGTGTTTCGACCTTGACGGTCTCATCAGTCGGGCAGTTACTCATCGTTTTTATCCAATCCTCTTGACGCGCTTAGTCCCCTATACTAAGAGTAGGCGACGACGAACATTTTACACTGTATGCTCAGTGAATTTATCACTGAACAGATAGTGTTGTACACTCGATTGCTCTTGGCTGGTATCATTGATATATCATACCTTTCGTTTCGAGTTTTTACTTAAGACCACGCTCAAACTTCGATATGTCAGATAATCATTTTTGGACCACGCATGCCAAATTGAGCGTGGCCTTAAGAGAACACACGAAGCGAAAGGTATGTTATATTGACGGTACCATTCAAGAGCGATCGTGCACAACAGTGTCTGTTCAGTGATAAAGTCACTGAGCTTACAGTGTAATATGTTCTTCGCCGCTTACCTTAATATAGGGGACTGAGCGCCTCGAGAGAATTAGATAAAGACGAAGGGCAAGTGCTCGACTGATGAGACCGTCAAGGTCGAAACACGTGTATCGGGCTCTATAAATCAGCCCTGTTTAGCAGAGCACATACGTGACTCAAAAATGATTATATGGTTATCGAAATTTGAGCATGGTCTTAAAATAACACTTTAAAGAGGGATATGATATTTTCCACAATAGTCAAACAATATAGAGCAAGGTGAACGAGAAGTGAAAAAAATCTAGGTGGTTAAATCCAATACGTCGCTACACCAACGTATGCATGTAATTCAGAAAAGGGAGAATGTACAGGAGACGATTGCGGCGAATCCTCAGAAAACTATGGATAATACTTGGAAAGCAAAATAGGGCGTTTAGAGAACTACGACAATTTACTGGCTGATTGATTTTCAACGATTATATGATTCTCGTATATTAGCCGAGGAGGAACGAAGAAACAACTCCTTTTGCTGAATAAAGAACTTTCACAGTAGTGATAATAATCGCTCAAAAGCTCAAATCTATGGCTACTGCGCTACATAGCATATTTTCAAAAAGGCCTTTCATAATGCCTTAGCATTTATAAGCCCCTGCGCTTTCAATATTACTATGCTGGAAGCACGAATATCATTTGAACGTGAAGAGGAAGTCTTGTAGTATCAGAGTCGTACGTTTCATTTAAAGATTCTCCCAAAAAGGAAGAAAATCCCTTATTGAATAACCAGTATTTTTTTCACATGTAAGTCGCCTTAACGCAGTTGATCGATTAATTTTGGAGCACTGTGCCCAATCCACGGCCAGAAGAGCTCACACTGGCTGTCAAATAAATGAGCCGCATATGTGGATCTCGCCCATATTTTCCGTGCTACACTGCAGTGAAACTTTTTCTTCAGAGGATAAGAATAGCGTTGGAATCATGGAAATTTACGCTATCGAATGGTCACTTATGATTAGAAAAAAATGTGCCCTGCGAGAAATATGCTTGTGTAAAAAACAAATGTTCTCATTCTGCTATAAAGGATAAAGGACGAAGCTCTCGGCGTTGATCAATCCCTGAGGGAAACGCCACGCATTCGTCATCAATTTTTATCTTCATTTGAGGTGACTGAATGCATATTTGGCCTTCACAATGACTCTCGGTGGCCTACCTCTGCACCGAGTCAATGCTGCTTATCCTCTCAGGCAAGTCTTAGACCTGTCTGGCACCAATTGACGGATCCCGGAGGGATGGATGGTGAGCCATAAGGGCGATATCGAACCATTGAACTCGTGTGCGGCCCAGAGCACTTCTAACAACTACGTCACATCCGCTCTTTCTTTCTGCTATAGCGTTATAAAATTAAGAGTCTTTGAAAAAGGACGCAGCGCAGTGACGAGAAATTTGAGCTTTCGAATAATCGCTGATACCCTCATGAAAAGTTCTTGCTCAGCAAAAGGAGTAGTTTTCTTCTTTTGTTCTCAGTCAACATAAAAGAACCGATTATGTTTTTCCTATTGCAATGAGAAATGTCGAAGTGCACTAAAAAACAAAATAATTTCATCGCTCATGCATCAAGAGCACTTTTCATTTGTCTCTTTCTGATAATTTATGAAACACTTCTCATTTTGAACAGTTGATTATTTATGAAAGTTTATGTCCTCCAAATGACTCAAACATTGGTGCAAAAAATGTTATCCACAGTTTTCTTGCATTATCATATAAAAATTTTCTACTTCTACCACGCAATTGATTGCCATAAGAAGAAAGTGTTTCATGTTGTTTTCTTAAAGCATACTCTTTTGAACCGAAAAAAAAAACGAATAAGGGGTGTCACAAAGCTCCACTGAGAAGATTTTGTATATAGTAAAATGTATCGCTTCACAGAGGCAATAAAGCGCTGTGATGGTGATTTAACTTAGTACAAGCCAATTTCTGGGACTACCTCGCCATCTTATCATCAAGCTACTTATTCCTACGACATTTCGAAATGGGTACCACAAACATCTGGTGTAGCAAGCTCTCTTCAAACCACAGAAGAGGCAGCTGTGCATGATTAATTATTTCCATACACGACAAGTTGTATTATTGCACAGTTCCCCACAATTCTGGTTTTCGATTCCCTTTTCAAATATTCATCCTCCACAGTGATCTAGAGTATATGACGTATTTCTTTGGCTGTGGCCTGAGGATTTCATCTTCTTTATGAATTACAAAAATTAACGGCAAATGCTGTTATCCTTTCTATCTCGTGAGAAGCCAAATTGAGGGACTTTCTAAGGCAATCGTTGATTGATTGAGAGAGAGTGCCGGAGGAAATCGAAGCGGCGACATGCCTTTCACCTTGCTTCCACATACATCACATTACTAACCATTGCGCACTACTCCACCTTTTTACCTGTGACTAAGGTTAAGTAGCGCACTACCACGATTATTTTGGAGTTTACCGAAGAATAGACTCGGCCTTGAACAACATTGATGAAAACAAAAATTTTAGAAAAGTAAGCGAGCTAGCAAATCCTAAAATTTTTGTTGCTGATGAGTGCAAGCAAATGAGTCGATTTCAAGGTTTATCGTGATTAGCACAACAAGTGATACCAAATCTTCCAAATAATGTCATTCCAATTGAGAAACATGGATTCCAGAAGGGACTTGATACGAATGAACTTTCGACATCAGTGAACGAAGAAAAGATTACAGCTAACATTTCATCGAAGCACTGTGAGCATCGGTAAAACTTCTGGAGATTTTTCATGTTTCAAGTGCTGTGAGCTGTGCCGTGCGCAATTTTTTGATGGCCTCATTAGTACCCACATTTCTGCTGTATAACAGAGCGCAGGGAATTCTATTGAATCGCAAATGTGCACATGGAGGTTGAAGCTCGTCATTCTGTTCTTCGCCATCTGCTAAACTTTTTTCATGCCTTTCTTTATGTTCAGGAGACGTCCAAATTACATTTACAAGGTGTACTTGATAATCAGACAGCATCAACATCGATTTGCTATCCTTCACTCCATGCAGTCTTCACGT
>JAHQIW010000470.1:0-59057 GCA_019055375.1 Parelaphostrongylus tenuis
GGTCTACATCCTGATGATTATTCAGATCCTATTCCCCGTTTCGTCATGCTCGCTGCTAATCGCTTTTGCCTACCTGCTACTTCTGGAAAAGACGATTATATCAACAATGCAACATTTTGACAGGAATTTGACGTAATTGCGTATGGCATTCTTATTCTAGTCGGGAAGAATTATTGTTCGTTATAAGTAGCTTTGAACAGCTTTTGCAAGATGTGCTGCTTTGTTGGACCCGTTCATACACGAGAACATTAGAAATCGACAGAAAGCTCTACTTATCAGCTCATTTTCGACGAGAGCCAGCTAGAGTTCGTATATAAAACGGGTAAAAATCTAATTGGCAAGTGTTGCTAGTAGTTGATAGCAATCGTTTGTCTGTGTCGAACACTTTCTCGAATGGGTGGAAAATAGGACGGGAAATATTCATTGCCTTCTGTCAACTTCTATAATTCGCCATATGGCTTTAATGTCGTCCATACAGTAGAATTCCTTTAAAAACCAATTTGTTAATTTGACTGTGTTCCATTCGAATTACTCGATGTTTCCAGGGGATAATCTTTTTTGAAATGGTGCAGAGTAGGCTCAGTAAGCGTATAAAGCGGTCGTACGTAACTAGATTGAATAAACATATAAAGCGGTAGTACGAAAATATCGTTGGCCACTCTGCTTGTGCAAAATGAGAATGGTGGCGTGATCCACCGTTTTGGGATTTTTTACATCTGAAGGCAATATGTTGTATGAGGTATGAGAAATACATGTATTTTATGACTAACAGCTCAATGCAAGTCAGCATAAATAATACTGGTTTGGAACTGTGCTTCTTTTCACAGTTTCTACTTCCATTCAAACTTCAAAGCATGGATTTCTAGACAATATTCGCTACAACATCAATTTTGCACTCAAACAGAGAAGCGGATCTGAGAAGATTGTTGCAAAACCTATTCGTCATTACCTGACCGCCTAGATACGAGCAGATCAGGCCTCAGGGTTCGAGACCGATTCAAGCATGTGATTACCCAACTATAAGTCTGACTCAACGAGATCGTCGATAGCTGCATCCCAATCATTCCTTCAAAGAAAGATTGTTGCTATCACCAATACGGTTGAAATGTCGTTAACAAAAACGAGTAACATGGTCGTCGATGGTGCAGCGGGCTACATGTGAGCTCGCGAAAAGTATAGCTGCGGTTTGAGCCCACTGTTCCGAAGTTTTGCTGTAATTATCCCTGGCATCCTAGTCTTCTGGAAAAGAAATAATTATAAATCACTCTATCTCATGCAAATCATCTTCATCACATCTACTGCATAGGCTAACATTTTGCAGAATTTGATCAACTTGTTTTAAGGGTTGCGCAGGTTAGAGAGCAGCAGAACATGATATCTTGTTCGCGCAGAAATTCACGACATGAGAAGCATGTAAGTGCACGGTAATGCTCGCGCTACTGCCACTTTGTAGCAGAGTTTCTTCTTCAATATTTTATACGATTACTGATCTGATTATAGTATGTACCTCTTCCTCCTTTTGTCTCTTACTCGCCGAATACGCAAAATCTAATCTTATCAAAGTTCTCAGTAGGAATCGGCGACCGAATGGACTTTTTTCGCTGTCACAGCTTTGCAGGACGAAGCGGATTTCATGGTGTAATCATGGTAAACATGATCGTTTGATCCATACGATTATCTGCGATTTGGTCGAAATGAAGTGTTCTCTCACCACCCCTCTTCATAGGAGGAAGCACTCAATAACTGTAGTATTGAGGTAAAATATTGCGCCTCAATCCATTGCTGCTTCGTGGAAACTTCAGAAATTTCGGCCTGGCCGAATCCTTTTTCTGTCGAATCCACACCGGAAGATTTCACTCTGTTGAATCAGAGAAAAGTTTACCACTTGACTAGTAATTGGACTAGGACAATGGTGATTCCTGGCTTTGGCCTACTCTTGCTCAGGCTTCTTTATTTACTTCTATCTTCAGAGACCTTGTTCGTTGAATCAGCATCACTATGGATGGCAAAGTGATTTTTTTCGCACTCTATTTATGTGCATAAATGTCTAGCTTGTGAGGTAGTTAGTGTGAATACTACACAAGTCTACAGAGTCACTGAATACTTTATCAAAAATTCGCTTCAATGAATGTGAAGAATCATTCGGTTTCATTTCAGATTTGCACCTTTCGAGTTACGCCATTTTCTTGGAGGTGGTTTTTGAGGGTGTAGAAAAAGAGGTGCGGGAGGTGTAATGTCCAAAGAGTGAATCAGACAATAGGAGATTCTTCAATCACCCTGGTAAGTGAATGACTGCTAGTCCTTCTGGGGACTTCTGCATTTATTCAAAAAATAAATCTGCTCGTACATTACAGGTTTATATTGAATATAATCAGTAAACCTTTTTAATTATTCAAAGAAGATGAGTGAGCTGCTTATGCTAGTAGTCACATTCTTCCGTAATCTAATAGCATGAATAGTCCTATTCGATCTATAGGGTTGTCTTAAGTCTCTTCCGCATCTTAAAGCCTCTGTTAACTCAATCGTTATTTGTTCCAGGTAGTCAGTTAATCAACAGTAGAAACCTCATCATCATCAATGATAAGCAAACCGCTTTCTGAGCAAAGACTGGATGATCTTCTTTCCGAAAGTAAAAGCTAGCGACCAAAGAAGGCAGTGAGGCCATACTGAGCTGGTTATAGCTTTCCAATATTTTCTCTCGCGGATACTGTTCGAGAGCGTGACAGAGACAATAGTCAGATGCAATATCAGGGTTATACGCCGGATGTGGTACGTGGCTCAGTCCCCTAAATGTGGAGTGTGGACTCTGACAAAGTGATGTGATTTGTCAGTGCATAAGGGGTTCGTAGGCATCATTTTGGAGAGCCCAACTCATGCGCGGTGAAGCAACGGTGAGACGGGTGTTCCAAGTGCTTGCCTGGACTACTAGAACATTTGCCAACATAGTACAGCCTTTTGGCCGATTTGAAGTAAGAAAAAAAGCGAAATAGAGCACTACTGCGAACGAAATTTTGGGACTTCTCAAAAATGTCACGTTATGTCACCGGAGCCGATTCTCGTCGACAAAATTTGTGACGCTTGCCCTTGTCATTCACATCCAATCACTCATGTAATCATTTTGGAAAAATATCTTGGAATGGGACAAAAAAAGAATCCCAGACACTGTAGAAATACTCTTGTCGTTACTATCACTGGTACTGATAGTATGAATATTGGGATTATTACTATCACCATCAATTAGCATAGTATATCACGCCAACGCCATCCATTGGAATGTTAATCATTGTGATTAATACTTCATTCTCTGTATTAGCGCATCCATCCAGTACTTTTTTCAAAAGTTTTGAAATGAGATTATTTGTGGAGAATGATTTATCATTTTTTAAATTTAAGATTTTCCTCTAGCTTATGCTAAATTTCAATAGCTAAGCAGATCTGAAATGCACCGGATCTCTGCCATAGATCTTCATGAAACGATAAAAATTCTCCTTGAGAATCCTGGCTCATCAGTTTCTTTTAGATGTTAAAACACAGTGAATTATCAATACTCGAAATTTATGGTATTTTTAATGCATTTCGCACTGTTATGATATCTTCTAAGAATTGAGTGGCGAGCAAATGTCAACCTGTCCAAGGTTGGTGGTTGATAGCTAACATTGAGATGTTGAAGAATGAGTGGTCGGGCAAATGTGCCTCAGTGGTGTAGTGATAAAGCACGCGTCTTCGGATAGGATGGAACGTGGGTTCGATTCCCGGTTGAGGTCGTGTTTTTGCTCGCCACTCAATTCTCTTAGAAATGTAGACAATAAATTATTGCAAGATGTTTTAATAGGTCCATGTGAGTTATTGCTTCATTTATTCATATAACGAAAACTATATTTGAAAGAGAAACTCAGTCACCCTATAAATGCCCATTTCAGCTGTAGATTACGACACTGCTTCTATATCTTGCTAGTCGCTGTTGATAAATTTTTGAAGAGCAGGTTTAAGTTGCTAGTAAATCTGTTATAGCACTGTCATTTTACTGATCCAACACTTCTTTGTGAGTTTGAAGAAATCTGAGCAAAAAATGTGTAACCTTAGACCACCATGTAACAGCAGAGGTTTGCTTAGAGTAAGTGCTGGCAACCCAGTCAGCCCAACATCACCATTACGTCGACATAAAATTTACCAAACTCAGAATTCAATTGCGGAAACACAAAACTTTTGCAATAAGTTGTCCGAGCGGAGACAGTGCGAAGCTCATATGAACAGCTAAAGCACCTCTCACGTCATAACAACAGTTCTATGTACTGTGCATATCCTTGTGGTCACAAAGCATTCCTCCCTGAGGTTCAGTTTTTGCATTGATGGAGTTTATCCACCAAGATTGTAGTTTCCTACGTGCTGAGGTTCCATATGCTTGTGAGAGATAGGCAACGACTTCTTGAAAATTTTCCCCGTCATGTGTTTTTGCCCTATAAGCGCCTATTGGGGTATTAAGCTTGGCCTTAAAGTTGCCAACTAAGCGTTTTTCCATATAGACACGCGATGGCTTACAGTTACTCCAATGTATTCGTTGTCGCACGCTTTGCAAGAGATTATGTAAAGTGTACTCATTCATGACTCAGATCTTTCCCATTAGAACATACTATTATTAATCAGTCAGATTTTATTAATACCTAAGAGAATTGAGTGGTGAGCAGAAACATGGCCTCAGGGTAGTGGTGTGGCGTAGGGTAGAGCACGCGTCCCCGGCTAGGATGAAAGGCGGGTTCGATTTCCGCTCGAGGTCATGTTTTTGCCTCACCATTCAACCTCTTGGGTATTAACGAAACATCATAACATTGCGAAGAAAGTAAAAATACTAGAGTGCTTAAGTATTATATTAATCAGAATTCATTTTTATCTGACCGCCTCTTGCTGTGTATGATGTTTCAACACACTCAGTGGTGTAGAGTGGTGTGCGAAAACATTTGCGTCAGTGGGATTCGAACCCACATTTCACTCTATCCAGGAGTATGTGAATCCCACCTGACGCACTAGCGGCGGTAGTGCAACGGTTGGGCACGCGCTAATTGGAGTGAAATAAGGGTTCGAATCCCACCTGACGCAAACGTTTTTGCGCACCACTTTATATCATTGAGCATATCATTATTCTTACATTGTATAGAGACGGTCATATAAGCGATGCCAACTTAGCTAGAGCTTCAGAGTATTCAGTGGTTTTTTTATTTTTGGTGCCACTCTCTCAAAATCTGTCCGGTAGTTTCTTGTTAACAACGAAGGTTCCTTGAGGGCCTTTTTTGAAGACGAGAGCAGTTTTTTCCTTGCCACACCGCTCTAGGAGGGCTTTACAAAAAAGGCTAACACAGGCTATCCATTTATTTCTGGATAAAAATGCGTCGCCTGCCCTTTCAAACCTCGAATGTAGCTACACCTATTTCATTTGCGAAAAGTTGCCCAATAAAAGAACTTGCTTTTTGCTGGAATCACTGTCTCAGGAGGAGTTACTTCTCCTAAATCCTATCCCGAGAAGTTACAGTTTCGGGGTCATTGAAAATTGTTATTTGCCAAATCAATTTTAGGCTTAGTGACTTGATGGAGAGTTGACTTCAAAGCGAAAATAACCATCGTCGCTGTAGAAACAAAAAAACTCAGCGCGCAAAATTCAGTACTGTTTTACTGTGGCAGCACCACTTGAGGCCTTTGGTAGAAGCGTATTCCTTGCTGTTATCTGACGAATGTATGATCATCTCATAGCTTAAATCAATTGAAATTCAAAGGTATATTTTATTTCTCATATTGCTTGTTTCTAAGGCCGTACCAGTCAAAATGAGAATTTGTTTCACATTCAAAGATTTATCGCTTGATAAAAGTTTTTCTATATCAATAATTTAACCTGATAATCATTATTTGAGCCACGCATGTCAGTGGTCTATCAACCACTCTGTGTGATTTCCACTGGGCATAGAGTGTAAAACGTTCGTCGTCGCTAACTCTTAGTGTGGGGACTGGAGCACCCACAGAGATTGGCAAAAGGCGAGAAAGGGTAACTGCCCGACTGACGAGATCGCAAGATCGAAACACGTGTATCGGGCTCTATAAGTCAGCCCTCATTGACAGACCACTGACATGCGTGGCTCAAATAATGATTATCAGGCATATTGAAATTTAAGCAGTGGTCTTAAAAAACACTCGAAACAAAAATGTTCTGACCTTTAGATAGAGCAAATCTTTTTAAGTAAGAAAATGTGTTTGTTCTTCAGAAAGAATTTTTTAGGGCTCTGCAATTCGCACAAGAAGAGTGGGTTTCACACATTTGAAATATCGCTGTTTTCCGCACCCCTTCAGAAATAAAGGTGTTTTTCAATTTTTACAAGTTCCTTCTTAGCTTAATCAATAGCTCAAATCTAGACAATTCCAGCGATATACCTAGGTTCTGAAGGAAACCTTTCAATCTGCTGTATCATTCAAAATAAAAGGATGTTTACATTTGAGGCGACTTTCGTTTGAACGCGTCTTTCGACGGGGAGAGCATTTTCTTCAGACTTTTGAAACAATTCAATAGTCGAATCCTGCTGCTTTCAGTATGCATCTGGTTTTTCGAAAAAACATCTTAGTGAGCCGTAATAGGTTAGGGCGCACAATGCAGTGATCGCACCTGGCCACCAAGCATTGCCAAGTATGTGGACGGCCTCCTAAACAATGATCTATGTTTTATTGTGAGTTTGCCGAGCTTTGAAACGCTATCAATTATTTCCAACGAATCTTTTTTTTCTGGAAAAGCACATGGACATGTAGAAAAAAATTTAGGAGCGTCGGAGAGATCTATGATTTTTATCAAAAAATCCACATGTGATTTATGCATCGGATTGGTATTATAGCTGTACACACACCCTAGCCGACCAGAAGTGCTCACTGAGTGTGAAACCCAATATTCTTTCGGTCGTTACAAAACTCGAGGAAGTGTTTTTCGAAAGTCAAATATAACATTATAATTGGAAAGATTTTCTATATATAACGCTTGAAAGTCCATTAAAATAAAAATTTTATCCAATGAGAAATCTTCGAATGAGGAACAAAAGCTTATTTTGACTGGTATGGCCCCAAAAATAGGCTATTTGAGAAATTAAATATGCCATTAAAATTCACTTGGTTTGAGCTATCGATAACCTGCAGTGAAGTTTTGCAGAAGCAAAAATACGTTTTTACCGAACGCCGCCATAATAGAACACTACCCTATTTCTTATTTCAAATGGTCTTGTGTGAACATTCGAAAGATTTATAGAACTGAGCTGAAATGTCGTGCAATTACTTGGTGACATACTAATCTATGCAGGACTCATAATGGCAGAAATTCAACACACATCATACACTCCAGTAAATATTGCTTTATAAGTGATCAGAAGGGAGTTGAAAGTGTTGAATGAGTAGAAATTATGGAGTTTTTGCTCTCAAAACACATTTTCAAGCATCCTTGTAATTGGCACAGCATAAAATTATAGATAAGTGGATGACATTAAAATAACCTGTTCTCGAAATCAATGTTGGCACCAAAAAGTGACTTAGTGCGTTCCGGACCGTTACCGAAAGAGTCACTAATAATTCTACTTGATACATCATTTCTATAAAAAACTCCATAATCCTTCGAGTATTCCTTCGTTATTTCCTGAGAATCTCTCATGCTTTTCAAGGAATCCTCTAAAACTTCCGTGAAATCTTCCGTAACTATCTGGATCTCCTTTAATACGTCCTGGAAATTGATCGCTGCTTCCTGTGCTTAATCCATCACCTCTTGGAATTTTCTTTTTTTCTAGACGACGGACATATCATAGTTTAACAAAGTAGTCCAAGAACTTTTCTCGCACTCACCTGAAATTTCTTCCATATTCAACAAATATTTTTGAATTATGAAGGACACAATAGCTTTTTGCTCTTTGTCCAGATTGCTATATAAAGCGTGATTTCTGCGGAGTACACTGTACATCGTCTTTCTCTGAAACGAAAAGGTTCTAAGAAAGCGATTTCTTTTAATATGACATTCTTTATTAGAATATTTTAGCACATGTGCTATCTTCGAAATAAAAATATGTTGGAAAGGGTCGTAAGAAAGTAATGCCGCAGGACGCAAAGTTTAAGAAAGGAAAATTGAGTTTCACCATTATGGCTCAACTTTTCCTTGTTGATAATAGTCAATTGAACGAAATAATTTTTTCTAGACCTTATCTTTGCCATTCTCAAAGTATTCTCTAAAATACGTGGTAAGTCTTCTGAACAATTTTTTGACGGATCGTTCGAATCTTCCGTGTCTTCTTCTGTGCTCCGTTACGTGAGCTCTGTACTTTTCCTAAATTCTGATGACTTCACCACTCTGATTCCATAGGGTAGATGTACATCACTTGCCTCTACACCATATTTCCTTGCCCATCGCTCCAATGATCTCTCCATTCCCCAAACGGTTTGTGATGTTCTCTGAACACAAAGGTGATGGCAGTGAGGTTGGCGTTATTGCGATTACACTGAAGGAAATAATAGCGACGGATTTTCTACTGATCATGTGACGACATCCATTAATTTATATCACTCGTTAGATAATAAGCGGCAGTTCTATCTGCTTAACTAGTTGATGTTTATCACGTGTTGGCTCATCAGTGAAAGAAGCAATCTCTTTATTTCACCTGACACTGACAATGGTGTGTATAATACTGTCACATCAGCTCGTTTGGTGATAATGTAGTGAAAAAGGGGTTAAAGCTATGCTCCGTTTTGAAGATATGATCAAATCACACTTCGCTTTCTTCGGAGTTTGAATGAGTCTAATTCACACGTGGTCTACTTAGCCTGACACCTTTGTGACCTGGAGCAGGAAAATTATCGGGACTTTCCCGTTATCGTCACCCTATTTCGACCCTCCAAAAAAGTTTGCTAGTCCGTTTTTTTCGATGTCTAAGTAGTTATTTGGTAGTTTGAGTCAAATGAATTTGAATGATTGTTTTATGTTCAAAATGTCTTCAATCTTAGTCTCAAGCAGCAAAAACAAAGTTTTGTTTCTCGTTCGACACTTTTCTGAACAAAGCAAGTTCTCTAGACCATCAAAAATCAACGATAGATCAAATATCAGGGATTCCAATAATGTTTTTGGTTTTTGTAACGGAGTTTTCTATACGTTGACAGCCAAGAGAAAATTTGGTTTAGCAAATTTGGATGGCCTCGACTAATCCAAGCCTTCCTTTTTTTTCGAAGTTTTGCGAGTATCTAATACAAGGTATCCCAAAGATTTCATTAATTGCCTTTGTTTTTGATTTGGCTGTATCAAGGCGTTGCAAGAGCAAAATAAAATTATTTTTCTCTTCAAAACATTCTCGTGAGTCTTGTCGATTCCAACAGCTTTTTGGTTTTTAAGAAGGACTTTTATATTGCGTTGTAGCAGCCAAAAGAAAATGTTATGTTTCGCGCCCTCGCGACATTGACTTCGGGCCACCACGCTTCTGGGGTAAGTGGATAGGATTTTGCTGTATTGGCGCCAGTCCAACACGCTTTTGCCTGTATGTGAATGAGATTTCGCAACAAAGGGCACCAGTCCACTGCACATCAATTGGCTACTTACTGTTTTCTGCTGGTTATAACCGAGTTCTCTCTATAATGAGTTTTATGCTTAACCAAGTACTGTAAAGCTACAAGACATGGCGTGTTATAAACCAAACGTCATTACAAGACATGACAAGTGATCGTGTGAAGCTTGAGTTTGGTCCACACACTTTTTGCCGATGTTGAAAGCATGTTCTGAAAAAGCCTCTTCGGTCAGGACATATTCTGCGCAACGAGTGCGAAAACCAATCTTTTTTTGGGTGTTACAGGCACGAAAATGTCCTTTTCAAGCATCAAAATCATCATTGGAATCCTTGAAATCTAAGTTTGTCGAATAATTTCCAAAATCTAAGTATTGCTTTTGTTCAGCGAGAAGTGTTCGATTGTAATCCGCAATTTTATTTTTGCTGTTTGATTATGCAGTTGTTTGATTGAAATAATGGCTCGTCAATTCTATCGCTATGCATTCGAGAAGGCGAAACTACCAAACGTCAACCGCAGTTAAACTTAATTTTTTGGAAGTCTCACGTCTGATCAAAAGAAGATACTAGCTAATTGAACCATGTCGGAACTTGTAGAAAGTTTGTCTCGAATTTGCTGTACTTGTGCTAGTAAAATAGCAGTCAAATTTGTTGTTACCTATCTGACGGAAAAAGGCGCTATACCTGATGTTACTAAATCCTTCATTTTTTGACAAAGTACTCAAATACTTGAAACAATGTGGGTTCGAATATTGTACCTGAGTGATTCTATAGTATTCCAAGAGAGCCTGTTCGGACAATTCTGGTAGGAGTTTATTATGAAAACTTTCGTGATAAACCTCATGAGAATGCCTTATGTGGTCACTGTCCTAGAAACAACCATCAGCACAAATTTACTTCTACAGCAAGAAGAAAAATAGAAAAAAAACAAAATAGGAAAACAAGAAAGTTTCCTCATTCGAGAAGAACTATTTACGACTAAAGAGAATTGAGTGATGAGCAAAAAACACGGCCTCTTGCGGGAATCGAACCCGCGCTTCATACGTGCCACGGACGCGTGCTACCACTACATCACCACTACACATTCGCCCCACCACTCATTCTTCAATATCTCTGTGATAGCTGTCAGCGACCATCCTTTAACAGGTTTGGTCGGGTATGCGATTTCGGTTTATAAACCCGGCTGAGCTGACAGCCATTGTGAGAATTAATACTCGTGAATTCTAGTGTTTTTTTCGCATTTTTCACAGTGCTATGGTGTATCATAAATACCTCAGAAAATTGAGGGACGTCCCCGGTATGGATGAAAAGCGGGTTCGACTCCCGTCCAAGGTCGTATTTTTGCTCAACACTCAATACTCTTATTGATATATGAAAATGGAGAAAACTTATCTTGATTAGCTGACGCGAGGTTGATAAAACAGTTGTAGAAATTCGGCTGACGTTTCGGCGACCCGCCTTCTTCAAAGCCTGGACGTATATAGTATTAGTCTATTTGAATGATCGGATGGTCTTATTTATATGCTGCCTAGGTCACGTTAGAAGATCAAACGAAGAAAGGGCGCGAGATCTCGCGTGATGGTGACGCACTCGTCCTTCCGATTCATTTCGGGGTTTTGGGCGTTTATCCAAAATGCCTCAAGAGTCTTGCGCGTGGACGTTTTTGATTCCTGCGCCAGGATTGTGACAGTCACATCAAAATCCTTGTTGTTGTGTTTTTGTGCCCTATGTAAACCTAAAGGTTTGGTTTTATCTATTTTAGATTTACTGTCTAGATGTTCTTTTATGCGGACGAAAAGTGGTCTTCCCGTTTCGCCTATATATTCTTCCCCGCATGTTTTACATGTTAGCAAATAAATTGTGCCTGATCTCATACAATCTCCCTCTTTTCCGTTGGGGCAGATCATACAGTTGTTGGTGTTGCACAATCGATCATAGAGTCTATTGCGGATCAGCTGATGGCGTAGGGTGGGAGGTGGGGTTTCGATAATTACCACGGAATTTTCAAGACCGCATCTTTTCAGGCACCTTTTAACCGCGCTACTAATCTCGTTTGATATAAATGGTAATTTGAAGGGGACTCTATTTAGGTGCGGAGTATTGTTCTTTTGTGACCTAATTCCACTTTTTGAATATTCCCTAGTGGCAAATGTTTTGTAGCCGTTGGAAATGGCGATCTTTCGTGCCAAGTCTAATGATTCGTTCCTTTCCTCCTCTCCTGTGCACACACTTTTAGCTGTTCGAAACATGTTTTTAATTAGCGATTTTTTCATGTGTGAAGGGTGAGAGGAGAGGTAATTGACCAAAATGTTCTTGTTACTTGGTTTTCGATACCACTTTGTACTATAGCCACTATCCAAAAGCTTTACTTGGGTATTTAGGAATGGAAGCCAGCCCCCGTTTGGACTTTCTCGCGTAAATCTGATATGCTCTGACTGTCCGTTCAACACTTCAAAACATTTGTCCATTTCCTCTTGTGTGGAACAGACAATGAAACAGTCATCTATATATCGGCAGTAGAGCAATGGGCGGTGAACGAGAATTGGAGCTTCCACCTTATCCATAAAAGCGATGGCAAGACTAGGTGCTAAGCGTTGACCCATGGCTAACCCCCTGAGTTGTGTAAAGTATTTTCCCGACCACCGAAAGATTGAACAACTAAGACATTGTTTTAGGAGGGTCATTAGTTGTTGAATTGTGAAGCCGTACATGTTTACTTTTTGTTCATTTTCAGTTAAAAGTTCGAAAATGGCTTGCATTGCAGAGTCATGAAGATAAAACACCATAACAGTACAAGAAATGTTATAAAAACACTGCAAATTACTGATTATTACTTTTTATAGAATTCTCCCACGTAATCCATCTTTCGTTTTCATTATCCATACCTTAAAAACAGAGCTTATTAGATATTTTTATCAACGAGCAGGATGGCGCATAGGGAAGCAAGGTGATAAGGAAGGCCTCGATTTAATTCTTTTTAGCTTTTCTCGTAATCAGTCAACGAATGCCACCCTAGGAAGCTCGTAAACCTGGAAGCATGAAAAAGTTCATGAAAACGTTTGGACAAACCTTGCGGGCCATTCAAGGAAGTCAGAATTCTCAAGTAACAGCCGAAGCAATATGTGAAGCAATCGAAGACCTCTACGGAGAAAGAATGCGGGAAAGCGAGTTAATTGCAAGAAATGCTGGGATTTGCACATTAAAGTCCGTTTCAGAATAAAATGATGAATATTTCACTATCAAATAACAATGCTACCTGGTCGCCACTCTGGGAGAGCGTGTATCCAACATATATAAGAACTGCTAGGGCTTTCATGTTCTCTCAAGTCTTTACCTAAAAAATTCTAGATATGATCTCAATTTTCCCACGTAACATAAGCTTGTGCACATTGTAACAAAACAAATTAATGCAGCATATGACTACACGAGAAAAATAATAGCTTAGAAAATAGAAAGAAATTTCGTGGGCATTTTTGTGACAGGTGCAAGGACTTTGTGACGCCTAGGGCAAAAAGCTGACATGGTTGACCACATGTACCTTCATAAGGGCAATAGCAAGCTTTTTCTAAACTGGAATCGATTTGTTGGATTTGCAAACCTATCACTCTATATTATTCGAAGCCCAAAGTAAGCTGGTGAGCCAGACGTATGTAATACAAAAGGCCTGAGACTTCAATAGAGTGTGAGGCCGAAGAAGTGTTAACAAATGCGTTGTGAATCGTTGTTTGAGAAAGTTTGTCGTATAGAATCTGACCTTGGAGAGGAGCAGGTTGCAAACGTTCATTTAATTGACTGCACAGAATTATAGGTTTTCTTTCAAACAACTAAATGTGGAACTATTTTAGAATTTGCGCAAAAACGCAGTAAAGGCATCTCAATTGCGTAGAAGCATTTTAAGAGCATTAGGTAGTGGTAAAGCTCGACAAATGAATGGTTTACGACATCAAGGACATTGAAGGAAACTGTCTTTCTTGAGCACAAAAAACGCTTCTGCGCAACCAGATCGAACAGTTCCTTGATCGCGTTTTGATGTACAATGAGAAATGGTTCTCAAGAACAGCCAATGACAATCGGCTCAATTGCTGGGCAGCGATGAAGCTCACTAGCATTCTCCATAGCCAAAATCGCAAAGATGAAGGTCACGGTAACCGTTTGATAGCCATTACAGGTTGTCTGATTCCCCACAGCCTCTTGAATCTCAGCGAAACAACTACAGTAGAAACATACCTACAGCATGTCGACGAAATGTTTCACAAACTTGAAAAATTTTTGGGAGAAAAATCCTACTACTGTTCTTCAACCATTACTTCAAACAAAAGATCAGAAATCACATATTTTTTTGTTAAAAATTTGGTAGTATTTGATTGACCTGCGTTTTCATAATATCCTTTCATTGACAAACGAAATGGAAATACTTTAGAATTTTATATTCACATTCACATTTCCATTTTTATCAAAGATGCCTTAAATACTTTTGTCTCGATCTGTTTTTCCACCCTTTCAAGATAAGGCATTTTCAACGTTTTTTTTCGATGGAATCATTTGGTAACTCAAATCCTCATATTCTTTACGCCTCTTCTGCTTCGCTTTTGCTTTTGGAATATAATTTAATTGCTTTTGTAGCATCGAAAACGAAATTGACTTCAACATTAGACGCGTAGTGTCACGTTTTTCTAATCGTAGCTATCTTAAAATTCCACAAAAGAGTGTGTCCTTCGTTATTTTTTTGAAAATTCTCATTTTCTATGTTGTCGAAATTGTCAGGCTTTTTGTATGAAGTTGGGGAAAAAATTCTGGATCACCAGTTCTAGCCTTCGTTTTCTCAATATTGCCAAATTTACCCGTTACGAAGCCTGAGCAGCGGGCGAACAACTATAAATGCAAAGCGTAGTGTTCTTTTTGTTCTTCCAGTGTTTTGTGAGGCTTTCCTTATAAACCTCGACAGGCAGCTCAGCTACAATTTGTGAATGGTCTTATGAGAGATCTTTAAAGGTACTTGATAGCATAAATTTACTTAATTCTAAAGCCAAGTATGGCTTCCAAGAAGTCTCTATAGAGCGCTGGAAAAGCGAAAGTAAGTTATGTTTCGGACTCAGTTGGAAAAAAAAACTTCTTAACACTCGTGAAAAATTCAAATCTTATGGTTGTTTCACACAGTATCGGTCGTTATTCATAGGACTACCTCAGGGATATACCCAACCATCAAGATTTACCCCGAATAAAAATAGCACTCAATATTGATTCGTTGAAAACGTGCTGTTACAGCAAGAGAATGCCAAACCTCACCACGAAAAGAAGACTAATGAAAGTTTGTCATGAACAGGAGGGCGCAAAGGCCTTGCCATACCCAGCCTTCAGTCTAGATGCTGCGCCATCCGATTACGGTCTGACGTCCGCTCAGTGGATCATTTTCTGCGTAAACGCCGATTTGAGACATTTGATCAAGTTGAAAAGACATGTCAGGAGTATTGTTGAGTCAAAGCGCAAGCATTGGTGAATGCGAAGAGATTCGGAATTCTGTAAATCGTTGGCAGAGATCGTAGATAATGATGGTCTTATTTTTTAGAATAATTGCTGTCGTTTATAATTGAATCCATGTGTAAACTTCAAATTTTCAGTAGGTGATGAGGAACTTTTTTTTTAACCTAGTACTACTAAGTTGTGACCATATTATGTATGGTTCTTGAATTTTCGTTATGATGACCGAGTAACTTAGAAGCTGGTCCGAGAAAACAACCTGAAGACATTGTAAGATATTCAACTCAGTGAACACGAGGCTTTCATTTCTACCAACGAGCTCCGCCTGCTGTTCAACGAAAATTATTCATTTGCAGAGAGTTTACTTATCAATCAGCCTTATCTAATTTTCATGTAAAATTGTCGTGTAAGCTGAGCATTCTAAACAGATATATTGATAAGTTACTCCGAGGATGAATAAGATTCGGCTTAGTGATCTACTGACCAAAAGTATTGCACTGCGAAATGATTTTTACGCGACAAATACTGCAGAAGAGGCACACGTTTGCCGTCGGATTCAGCCATTATATTGACTAGTATAAGATTTACAAACCACAAATCCGTTGGCCCGTCCACACAGCTGGTGGTGGTCTGACTTTGAACACTGATGGATTACCATTCTTTCCGAATTTTTTAGACTTGGCTCAAATAAACCTTAACATATATTGAGCCGTACATGAGGTCTGCTATGGCATTTATACAGTGTGAGGCACGAGTTTCGGCATTACAGCTTTGTTAGCTCAAAATGCTAATCAAACTACACTGCTTCAGGCAAGGTATCGAAAACAATTGAAAAGAAAGGTATAACAACATACGTTTCACCAGCCACAAGCAATCGACTGTACAACACTGCTCGTTAGGTGATTTTATCATCTAGCGGCAAGTGTAAATATTTTGGCGTCGGTTCCTCTATATAGGGGATATCTCTCCGCGGAACTGAGTGGAACGAAATGCACCGTGCAACTGACGAATGCCGAAACAAGTGCCTTGAACTGTACAGGTGCTATAGCAGACCTGATGAGAGGCTGAAGATATGTTTTCAGATTATGATGATGATCAGTAAATGCAAGGCCATCAGTGCATACCAACTTATAAGCTTTAAGAAATTTAAAACAGAAGACGATGGCAAGTCAGTTTTTAGTTGAAAAATAATTGAAAGTTTCAGACCGAGTGAGCTCGCCACTTCTGCTATTCCTTATTTAAAATTCAATATTAACTTCTGTATTCCTTTTCGGATGATGGGCGATAGTGTTTGGTATCCTCGAGATGTTTTTTTTATTTATTTTTTTTATTTATTTATTTATTTTTATTTTCTCGGCTATGAGATTATACTGAAATTCTCCGCCCTTACCGCTAACTGATAGTCTAGTAGCCATGGAAGAGGCATATTCAGTCTAAGGTATTTACTAGATACGAACAGAGAACAAAAAACAAAACAAAATAGATTTCAATGTAAGAAAGATAATCTTCGCTCAGGAATGTAAGACGCCTGCGCAAAAAACTCTCTGGAAGCCTTTTGGACAAATAGAAGATTCAAAATGGATTGTAAAGTGAAGTGCATTGTTATTACGCGAGACCTCTTACCATGCCTTATGCTAATCTTCCCAACCCAAGCCAGACAAAGTCCTTACATCACCTATGCAAGAATCTGAGCGTCTTTTCTCCAATGAATATGAAACATTGTGGACAACTTAATCTTTATAGGCTCTAAGGAAGGCGAGAGTGCCGAAACGTCGGCTGTTTGAATAAAGATGTTATAGTACCTCGTGTTTGGCTCATGAAGAAAATAAGGATTCACTGAAGCATGTAAAAGCATTAAATAGTCGGTCTCGGAAATAATGCAATACTTGGAAAGCGACTCAGTGGTGGGTGTTTAAAAATAGAACTTTTTGCTATACAATCCAGAAATTGCTTATTACGCCTTCCTGCCGGGGATATGAGAGTCGCTTGACTGAATAGATCGCGAATCAGTTTGACTTTTTCAGGCTCTGCAGAAGGGAAAACTCGTCAGAACTTCAGGCGTACTATTTTTATTGCAATAGAATACTATTATAATCAATAATGATTATTATTAACAATCTTGGATCTGCTTTACAAGAAAAACAATGGATTATCGAATCAATGTAAAAGTCGATCGATATTCTGTTCTGGGAATTGATCATGCATGCTTCATGTGTTTCAAGTTCTTCGATAACTCTTATCCTAACTGAGTTTATATCAGTCAAAGTTTACTTTTAAATATTTACGACTGACGTATACAAGAAGCAGTCGGATACTTTTGGACTAAGATAGATTTTTGTGCGAGAACGGTTAATCACATTTGGAGGGAATTGATAATTGATGCAGGATTTCCGTTTTAACTTCATTTTCAGTGTATCAAGTTTGATTCACACTTAAGGTGTACACATCTAATCTTGTCGTACATCAATTCCAATACCTCGTCAATTAATTGAACTGGTTGTTGCGTAAAGCTTCCAATACATGGTGATTCCACAATTGCTGCAAGATATATTAGCTAATGTATATACTAATGTATACCATACTGTAGGCAGTGCATGTCAGCCACTTGACAAAAGATATTGCTCCTCAATCGAAGAACTAGTCGCGTTCTGGAAATGCCCCCTTAGGATACTTGCTTAGGTACTTGGACGGTCCGTCTTCACATGTGCGGACTCCGGCACATTTTCCATTCGTTCCCTCTTCTCGCGACAGTCGCCCATCGTGTTGAATGCCCCCATTAGCACACAGAAAAAAAGGTAAAAGAGTGCCGAACTGAATGCTATAGAAGGTTGGCAAAGAACAGAAATGATCATTATGCTTGAAAGAATGCTGAAAAGTGCGGACTGTATGCAGTTTATAAAAGATTTACATTTGTTTTAGATGTTTCAAGACACTTAGTAAGCAATGATATCAATGTAAACTTTTGGGTGTTCTATTCAGTGAACGTGTGCTGTAGGCATGAGTTCCATCCATATGTGCTTTGCTGATGAAATGATTTGCAACTTAATTACTTTAGGGCGCACTAACTTCCATTTGCAGGAAGTATTTTTGTTGATTGTAAGGATTTTCAAGGATTTCATTTGGAAGTGGTAATTGTTGACTGCAAGTGCAATAAAATATTGGCTAATATTGATTCTGAAGAAAATCATTGTTGCTCGGTGTAACTGTTGTTATTCGTTGTTGACTGCATCAGTTGTTGACTGTTGAATAAATTTTGAAAGTTTTTCGAATTACGCTTTGACAAGCCACGCCAAGCCAGATATCTTACAATGAAGGTCAGATGTATGTTTTTTTTTTTTGACGAGGATGTGATTTAGCCTTGTAAATTGAAGATTTCTAGAGACATGATCGTTTTCATATTGCAAATACTTTCATAAAAGTTTATTTTGGGATATTTTCTTATTTTAGAGCTATAAAGTGCCTCTATCACATAAATTCTATTAGCAAGTACCAATGAGCCCGATATGAGGCCTGGGAAGTTATGTGACGGGGTAACTAATCTGATTGCGAAACGTATTTTTTCTTCTGCAGCTCCCTATGAAGACCTTTTGTAAACCAAATTTTGTATGGTTCTTCAGAGATTTGAGTTATCGAGTGACTTCCGAAATCCAGCAAAAAGTCATTCGTAGACCTTAGACGAGCAAACAAAGCAAACTGAGTGTGGAACATGACACATAACATTTTTGCTGTTTCACCGCAACGAGAACGACTTTCTATAAATCAAGCACTTTCAACTCGGCAAGATTTTGTTTCCACACTAGAAATTGGGTGGAATTTTTTTCAGCAGGAGAAACCTGCACGAAATTATGGGTCAGATGGATACACATCGTCCTGAAAAGTTCAGACGAGCTGTGAATGTAAAAAATTCAGTGAATAATAGACATGGGAGATACACGTCCCCATCTAGGGTAACATTCAACTCAATGATGCCTGGACGAAATTCGATTATTTGAATGATTTTGCACACACATCAACACCATTTGATGTTACCATGAAAGGTAAAGCAAATTTCACTGAAAGATGATTCATTATTATCAAATCTTTCCGTGTTGCTCGAAACTAACACCTAATGTATCAAGGTTGCAATGCTTGTTACAAATGCCTACGTGGTGAAAGCTATGCGCCATACAGTCGGCAATCAATCACACTAAAAGAACGCCACGGTGATTGTTTTACTGTACGTTGAGTGTAAAAATTTTTTCGTCTATTCCTCTATAAAGAGGTAGATCCGCAAGGAACTGACTCTACAAAGCGGCATCGTGCAAAATACGAAGCTGTAAGGTCAAAACACGTGTTCTTGCACTGCATAAGTATTTATTCCAGACCACATAAAAGGCTTAAAAACATCTTTAGATTATGTTGTTGTTTAGCGAGATCTAAATTTAGTCGATTTCTATGTTTTTATCAAGATTCTTTCATTTCACTACTTTTTCGCAGTGGTACAATATTATGAACATACATACAAGAATGATGAGTGTTATGCAAAAATTCGGCATCAGGCGGAAGTCGAACCCGCATTTCTCCTATACCGGAGAGCGTACTAATGCATTAGCGATGGCACCGCCCTGTTACCACTTTTTCTTCAATATAAATTATCGTAGATGTCAGCAAGCAACCTCGGCGTGATCGAAGCAAGGGTTCAAGTCCCGAATGATGTAGAGCGTTTTACATATCACTCAACAATGCGTAACGATCTTCAGTCGTTGAAAGCTTTCATTTGCTGTCACTGTCATATACACAACGATCTCCTGTGTTCTGATATAGGCTTCATAGTTAAAAATGTGGAATTGGTAGTTAGGAAACGCTCATAAGGGAATTCGGGTGGTTGGTATGGAAACATGGTGTAAATAATTATGGAAACCATCACTAGTGCTGTTCCAAGCGAAAATAGAAAGCCGGGCACAAAATCGAACAGTAACCACGAGCCGATCGCCTGCACCAATGATTGCAATACTCTAAACAGAACTTTCCTAGATTTATTTCTGTTAGAAAAATTCCCAATGGCTTTTATAGGATGCATGAATAAATGTAAACAGTGAGCGCTATAATAACCTCATTAATTGAGACTTGGCATAGTTCAACTATTCTTCAGATAAGAATTAGTAGAGTTTCTTGCTAAATAGATCCGACTGTCAATAATAGTATGTTGAGTAAGCAGAATATAGCACAATAAAAGTGTTTTTGTACTTATATTAGGAAGATACATCGAAATAAATCACCTATGTGGCCTGTTGTCCTTCTACTCGACGAGTGACTCGAGAGGGCACCAGCAACACTTTTTTTCTCTATCGCGTGCAAGAGTAACCCAGTAGGATGTCTTTGCTCATAGAATTTGCTAAGCATCATGTCTTTATTCTAGGCTTTTCGTGAAGGATTCGGACCATCAGGTAGGCATTCTTTCTTTAAACCGCTTGACATCCGATTAATCCAGTCAGTAACGACTCTCGCGTATGCGTTGTCGTCGAAGCGCATTACGTTTCGCTCACTTTATTTTTGATAGCCTGACATGGAGAACGGCGTCTTAGATCTTCTATCGTTGACGTAGGTTGGAACTTTGAATCCATTCTTTTATTTGCGTGATATAGGATACTTCCAATATCGACCTTTCGACTGCTCGTTCAATATCACAAACGGATCTTTCATTTTGTATGCGTAGCGACCAGGTTTTCTTTGCACTCGTCTAGGGCAAGGATAACCGTCGAGTCGAAAAGGTGAGCAAGAAGTTGGATGTTTTTTAACCTCTTCACTACCTCCTTGGTGCTCTTAAATGTTCCCGAAGCCTCTCGCTTCCTCCTATTCAACTCAAGAGCTAGGTCGTTCACCATGACGACTTCACGACCTAGACAGACGTGACTGGAGCATAAGAGGATGCTCGTTTTGTTGAGCTTGAGTGGGACATCGAAATAAATATCTACAGATCATCGATAGCGAAGCATAAATATGTCGGTCATATATTAAGAAGAGCAGATGACAGATGAACGAAAAGAACACTGGAGTGGACTCCAAGAGAATGCAAGTACCCTCTTGGAAAGCCAACAAAGCAATGGTGTGACGCGTTCGAAGCTAACATCCATCACCTGCATCCGCAGATGGCAACGAGTATGATTTACGATATGGTCCCGCGTACGTCACTGTGCTCGAACACACCATCAAGATGAATGCGTTTGCACGAGAGAGGAACGATTGATGCTGGCGTCCGCAGTATTAGTGAAGATGAGCCGTCCAAGTATGCAATTTAATAAGTAAGCGTATTAAAATTAAATCTTGATGTGATGTGATACTACTGTACGCAAAAGAAACTATTATGACCTGTCTATCAAGAAAAGCACAGAATAATTCAGTCTCTGCCGAGGTCGGCAGATGACCGGTCCTGAGAGAAATAAGTTCGTTTGCGAAATTTCAGACGATGCCTTGTGAAGAACGGTGAAGCACATGTACCAATTTCTCTAAATACGTGGTTGCTCTGTGCGGTTAAAGTCTGAATATTGCGGTAGTGCCCAGGGTCCTTCTATTTTGCACCTCGGAATCATTTTTTCAAAATTCCTTCCAAATTTTGTACCCACTTTACAGAGCGAGCAGTACAGTGCCGATTTCGAAGAATCACTTTGTCACGCTTTAGGTAATTGCCGATTACGTACTGATTTTAATGTGCATTTTGATTTGGTGCCACTACGCTGCTTGAATTTTGGCCAGCCTCATTGTTGATGCTAGGTGAAGCGGCTAAGAATTATCCACTATTCCAACCGTCTTTGTGATCAATAACTTAATATAGGCGACTATTGCACTTGTTTGCCTCGCTTTTTTCCAGGCGTTGCTCAAATTCCCATCTCTTACTCTGGGCGTTGCTACATTATTTCAAAGCAGACAGTCACGAATAAGTGAACTTCTAGACATAAAAGAAATATCTTACCTGGGCATAAGCCTTCAAAATGTTGTCGGCGTATTTGATAACAATCGAGATAAGCAATCCGCCCATAGAATTTGTAAGCGTCAACAAAACAACAAACAAGTCCCAACCGTGGAAAAATCCGTCTATAATACATTGGTGAGTGAAGGGGTTTTCAAAAAGACAACCACTAAGTTTTTCGTCGTCATTCACTGATGCCACTGGCAATTCAACTTAAAAAATTCGTTAGTGCCGATGACGTCGTACCTTATGCTTCTTGTCTCCATTAATAGATCTTCTACAGAGGATTCGTACGCAAGTGTACGTGCGCTATAGTTACAGATTGTCACTCTACCCCGTTTCGAGTATGGCCCTAGTTTGACCCTGAGGTTTTAGGAACCTCTCTACTACCCTAATCAATGCTGCCGTGTTCGGAGCTCCTTCGAGGTCATCGTAATGAGGACCATTTTCAATACTATTTTCAACATTTGAAACCCAACATATAGCTTAGTAAGCTCTGCATGTGAGAGTTGGGTACTCATGGATAACTTGACAGCCTCTATTGGAGGAAAGGGAAAATCTTATTTATTGGGGACGACTCTAGATCACAATCAGTGTGATTTTAGTCGCTTGGTCACTGTCACTTGTCCAGTCATTTTGATTCGCGCTTAATTTGCTTTTCCACCATCTGGGGAGGCGCCATGTGCTCTTGCGACCAACCGGGCACATTCTTCAATACTGCTGTTCCGTGGTCCCGCAGGATACCAACACATATTGGACAAGAATTTCTAAGTAGGAGAGTAAAGCTAAGAATTTCAGACTTGAAAGAAATTAATCCAACACATGATCAACTTTCGAAACAGTTCTACGTTTTCATCAATAATTGAGCAAGAAATCTATACGCACCCAGAAGCAAATCGTACTACTTATGTGGTACAAGAGCAAATGCTTTTTATTTCATCCATTCGCATCGGATGGATTTGGTAGGAGGATAAAGGACAAAGCTCTCGACGATGATCAAACCCTGAGGGATGCGCCACGCATTTGTCTTCAATTCAACTCTATTTGAGGTGATTGCATGCATATCTGGCCTTTACAATGAGTCAGGGTGGCCACCCGGTGTATTGAGTCAATGCTGCCTATCTTTCCAGACAAGTTTGGTGACAGTCTAGTACGAATTTACCGACCCCGAAGAGATGTATGGCTTGGTGAGCCATGAGCGCGAGATCGCATTAGCGACCTTGTGTGTGACTTAGAGCACCTTCCACCACTGCACCCACATGCTCTCCTATAGGAAATTATAATAAGGAGTTCAAAATTATCAAAGGACATCCAATGGAAGTAGCAACAGTATATGTCAAAGTTTGATGTCGAGCAATAAAATCAAGGGATGCGATGTGTTTTACAATAGAACACTTGTGGAATTGTTAAGTGGTTAATCATTATCTTACCTTTTTTAATGTCTTCGCCGTCGTAGAAGAACATAGAAAAAATGGATACAGGTATAGCGACCAAAGATAGTCGCACATTTTGTACCCATACAGATGCCTTACTCTCTTTGAGCACCTTTTCTAAGTACACACCTGAATTCGTCTGTTATCACTGAAAATAATAACTTAGATAACGTAAGGTTTAATAAGGCCACTAATGTGGTAAATTTCTTATTACTATAAAGTTTATTAATGCTGAAAGATAAATCATATATGGAACAGCCGCTTTTGAAAAACCGAACCGGCAAACGCTGACGTGAAGCACATCACAACGACACTGACAAAACCCAATAATGGCCTCTGTTCTATAGCTTCTTTTGAAATCGATGGTGCATATACCAGTTGAACATCTACCACTCCTAAAAACAGAGTTATTATTCTAAAAAAATGATATTCGGCTCGAACGTTTTGTGAAATGTTGCTGTTTGGCATGCTTTCCAGAAAGATTTGCCAATTTGATTGATTTGATCCGAGTTTATCATGGAAAAAAATGAGTAAACAACTTCTTCGATTGCTGCGCAACTGCATCGCTTTCTAGAGAGTTTGCTGACAAATTTTGCACAGAAGTCCGACAGAATGTCTTAAGTTTCCAAAGGTTTCATAAAGACATCTCCAGTGGTAAACGCACATTTTGGTTTCCTCTCAAGCCTTATCAGTACCACGCGCCTTTCGATCCAACCCTACAACCAATAGTAACGCCACCAAAGAAGTATTACTTTTCACCAGGTGAAAGGATCACTTCGTGTGGCGTTCTTTCAGAATAATTGATTGTCGATTGCGTGGCATGCGGCTGTTATGTATCCTTTGTAGCAATACCTTTAGATTTGTCACACACTTGAAAGGAAGTAGTAGAAAGTGTAAGAGAAATATTCAGTTTCTGTTCGTAATATTATGCCCAATTATCTTTCTATTTACTGCCTAATCTTTCCCAACAATAGAGCACGGTATGAAGTGTAACCACAAAAATGTTGAGACTCAAGTAAAAGCGACCATTCGAGTGGCCTTGATCCCGTAATTACCATTTTCGGATGATCAGGTGCTCCCAAATGCCGGCAAGGCCTTCGCTCTACTTTTTTTTTTTAGCCGTAGATCAAATGGCCTTAGAACAATTCAAATGCGGGTTCGAAACCACATCGAGCTCCTCGTTTTGCTTGGATCTCGGCCTTTCTGAGGTTGCATTGCTTTGAAGTGGCTTTACATTGGTTGTATTGCCTTACACTGGTGAAGTCGTACGTTTATTATATATCATCACTGCTAGAATTATGTGGTTCTTATATGCTGAACGGCGACAAATGATGATTTGATCCCATTCGCCGAACAAGAACTTTTAACAAGAGTGAAAGTAATCGTTCTGAAGCTTAAATCTTTGCTAAAGCTGTACGTGACCAATTTTTTAAAGCACCCTTTCATAGTGCTCTTGAATACAAAATAAAATTATGTTTCACATCGGACAGCAATTCAACCATCACATCACTGGAAATACAAAAATCACATGAACGTTTAGAGAAAAACTCTTAGTATAGGAGTCAGACATCTAATTTAGAGTATTTTTTAAAGCGGAGAGTCTATTTCTGATTGAATAACAAATATCGCACTTTCATGTGACCTGCCTAAGAGCCAGTCCATCGCTGGCATTGCTGAAGTCGCGGCATCCGCATTGAGCCTCACCCCCACGCCGTACATCAGCCAAAAATACATGCCGCGTATGTCAATTAATCTTATTTTGCTTGCTGCACTGAAGGAAAGCGTTCCTTCTAGAATAAACACAACGATGGACTTGTTGAATCTTACGCCATCAAATAATTCTTAATAGTCTGTCTTGCGAGCAAGTATGTTGAACACAAATGTTTTTCTTCCAGCACAGCGTTATAGAAGAGCCTTTTTGGAAACCGACATACCGCGCTATCCAGAGATTTAAGCTTTCGAATGCTTACTAACAAAAATTCTTGTCCAGCAAATGGGCTCGAATATTTATTGTTGCCGTCTGACATCTAAGCACCGACTATGCAGTTTCTAGAAGGGCAGAGAAATGTGAGGAAAATTGCTCACCGATAACTAGGATAATGAGAGCCATCCATTGCTTTACTGAGAGTTTTTTGCCAAGGAAGACATACATAAACATCGCTGTGGTAAAGATCTTTATCTGATATGCTACCTGAAAGAGAAAAAGTAGCTATCATTACTGTGAATAATTGGAAACTTGTCACCATTTCTATTTGAGAACCATTTTAGAATTGCGTAATTCTAACTGAAAACTCATCTTTATCCAAAGAATTTTGCATTTCAATTCTATGACATCAACTCGTGTTCTAGGCGTTCTAATATTAGCCCTATAATACTCGTTTTTTTCGTAATTCACTACCGGAAAAGTGACTAGTAAATGGATGAATGTCAAGAATTGAGTATGTCAGAGATCCCATGTTTCCGTGCAGCCGAAATCATTTTATAAGTAACATAGAATAATTTCTTGACGCATCGAGAAGGATCTATGTATTGTAGAATTTACAGGAATTTTTTAAAACTGACAGACTGTCAAACCGAACCGAAGCCCTTGGAAAGAGTGAAATGCAGGCTCGACTTTCGTCTAGTGTTCACAGATTTGCATAAAACTCTACATTGTTGCGTATATAATTTTAACATCATACTACCGCTAAATAAGAGATTGAATATAGAATTTTGATTACATTTCTGCAATATCTATCAGCGTCACTGGTAAGTTGCCGATATGTTCTTACCAGGGCAAACAGTTGACTTGATTGCCAACAGATCGATTGTTTGTACCGCAGAAAGAGTGGTAAGAGAACAGGAGCCGCACTAATTCGATTGGTTAGCATGCGCCCCCGGAAAGGGTGGAATGCGGGTTCGACTCCCGTTTGAGGTCGAAAGCTTCACATGTCACTACTGATAAAAATATATAATGTCAAACAGTACTAAAGGAGCGCTCAAATAAAAAATTCTCGGTAATTACACATCTACGAAAAAAGCAATTTGCATATTGAATTATCTACAAACTCACACAAAATGTTGTTGCTTCCAAATGTGTGAGAGCGATATAGTAGAGATTATTCTGTAATGTGTAGATCACCGCTGGAAAACATACTTTGATGGTCTCGATTGGATTGTTGCATATGGCGTCCTTGAGTTCACCAAAGTGCCTTAATGTGTAGGAGTGTGCTAGAGTGTTTTTTTTTCTCACCCTTGCGAAGAGATTGTACGTAAAGACAGTATAATTTATGAGTTTTATTTGCTGATTGATGTAGATTTTTCGTTGAAGAGGAAGATTTCCTAGCAAGATTTTTTTCGTCAAAGTACTTGAAGTTTATTCACTTTTTGATAAATAACGTGGGAGATTGTTATATGTTGACACTTTATTGTTCCGTTTTCACAGTGCTTTTTTTTCACTGTGTAAATCCCAGTACTTCTAGCATTCAATTCGTTTAATCGCCTCCTTCTTGAAGGTCGTAGAATACTGATTGAGCGAGTCTCGTTCCAATCTCGAGAATAGTGTGGCTGTGGCATTTCAGAAGACGTTATTGTTGGCAACTGGAGGAAACAGATGTGGAACTTGTTCCACGTGCGCAGCGACGAGCATTAAAACCATTTGACCACGGCGCCCCCTAATTGCTACGTATTCGCAAAACCTGACTTTTCGACTAACCTTTTCTTCTTCAGAACATGGGAATTCAAGTTGGTTGAATTTTAATCAATCAAAAGCTATATAGCCTTGACAGAAACGCCACGAAATCCAGCTTATGAGCAACGAAGTATAGCACTCTATATTACTTAGTAGCTTTCGTAAATAGACACAATTTAACAACCTTTATGCCCTTATCAAGATAAATAGTGAGTTAGTGATTAGTGGCGAAGTTTTTAGAAAGTTTGTTTTCCGAATTATATCTTATTAGTTGCAATACTGATTTGCAAAGTCTTAAGTAATGTGATAACAAGCATTAGATTGAGCTGTCCCAATTTTTTTCAGTACAATTCGAATAGACGGCGAAAAATCTTCAAGCCAATCTCACACAATTTTTTAGGAGCGCTAGCAGTCATTGGAAAGCTTAATCTCTGGCTACAACACATGTAGCCTGTTTTTCGAAACACCCTTTTGTAACGCTGTGTCATCCAGAATAAAATTTCGTTCCACACTCGCCTTTTGCATTCACTTTTACGATGTGTTATAATTCGCTGGAAGCCGAGCAGCATATCAATGTGTAGAGCACCTTTCGTAGTGTCTTAGTCAATCATCTCGTCAGGAATTTCTTTCAAGGCGAAGGAAAACTCTTAGTTGAATAACAATATATCAATCGTCCCGCCTCATCCAGCCCCTCGCCGCGCCCTTGCCACGGCAGTTGCCTTGCCGAAGAGCCAGCAATTAACCTGCCGAACATGTGAAACTCGACATTATTTCTCTTGATAAGCAGTATTTTCAGAAAATGAGCAATCGGTAGATCGGAAAATATTACGCTATCAGATGATTATCAATAGTCTAGAGAAAGAGTTCTGCCCGACGATATTTGAAGCACAAATCAAAAGACTAAAGGAGATTGAGGATCAAAAGAACTTTTTCAAAAGCAAGCATATTTTTTAATACTTTGAAGCTTGGGATATAAAATGAGTTTTAGCACACTAAGGATGGAGTTTTGTCCAGCGAAATATAAGCGGGATAAAAAAAAAAAACACGTGATCGTATGAAACATTTTTATTTTAGATATTACAGCGCTATAAAAAGGTGTTTTGGAAAACTGACCACGTAGGGGTCTAGCCAGAAATTCAAGCTTCGAATGACTACTAACAATTTTATGAAAACTTGTTGCCCAGCGAGTGAGATCGGCTTGAAAGTTATCGCCGTCTAGCCGAATTGTACCCATTTTTGAATAAGTGACCCGTCGGGATAACAGCCCAACCACTCGTTGGTGGTCCAAAAGCAAGGAGATCTCTTTTCACTACTCCGTAAGCCTTTCAGGACTATAGGTAAAGACACTTGTTGCTTTTGAATTACGCAAGATTACGAGCTTCGATGGATTCTTCTTTTCATTCCATGTTGAACAGGAGCACGAGATTTAATTCGCTTACCTGAGTATGGAATTAGATGAGTAGACGATAACCGCGGTGCACGTGCACAGCTTTACAAGTTCCATTATGAAAACATTAACGGTGGTGAAGAAAATCTCAGATTTGCCACGGTATCTTGTGTAGCGAGTGAGCAGAGGCATGCTAAACTTTCGTAATTCTGCTGTATATGAAGATATAAACAAGATTTTGAAATTTCATAATGCCAAAGCTCCACGGTACACTAAAATGTGGAAGGGGCTCAGACATTTCGAGTCATTATCGAAATTTTTTTAAAGTGTTTTCAGAACTTATTCGTGTAACTCTTGTTCCTTAAATCAATGCTTAAAGTCACCATGCGAGAGGATTTTTGTGGATTAATTATCAATGAAAGTTGAAATCACGTAAAGCATAACTGAAGTGGTGTAGCTGGTGAAAATTATATTGCTCGGTTCTTGAAGAGTTTAGAGAACGTATTAATCTGCAAACTAAAAAATAAACCTTAAGTAAAGGTTAAAGCTATTGACCACGTTGCAGTATATGGACCATAAATTCCGTGATAATTTTGGAGTCGTTCAAAAACCTCACTGAACAAGGTCAACAGTCAGCGAGGTGATTTCATTGTTCCTTTTTTGTCTCAAAATTGCTAGTGTTTTTACTGCATTTTTCGCAGTGTTATTATGTTTCATATATACTGTGAATGAGTGGTGAGCAAAAATGCGACCTCAGATGAGAGTCAAACCCGCGTTTCATCCAAACCAGGGACGCGTGCTACCACTAGACCACCGAGGTACGTTCGCACCACCACTCATTCTTCAATATCCCTGGATAACTATCAGCCACCAACCTTCAACAGTTTTGATCAGATAGCAATTTCGCTTCATAAATCCAGTTGAGTTGATAGCCATTGTGATAAGTATACTCGAAATTTCTAGTGTTTTACTGCCTATTTCACTGTGTTATTATTGTTTCAAATACACCTAAGAGAATTGAGTGGTGAGCAAAAACATGACGCTTTTTTTGTCTATTTGAGTGATGCGTGACAACTAACGCTGCTCGTTAGAGCTACTCATTGGGCAAAGGTAAGGCACGAAACATAGAAAAGTTGTTATTCGACAGATTAAGCACTATGTTTTTCACTGCGTTCAGCCTTTAATCACCTGGTAGACTAAAGCGACCTGTCTGCCTGCCCATACCATGAAAAAGTCTATTGTTAGTCGGATATGACGTAATTTTTGATCCGCTTAGTCTAAATCAACTTTGACAAATCTTTTTGAACATTGTTGCTTGAGGATTTCGTCTTCGTTAGGAATGTCGTGAAATGTCGATCAAATGAATATTACGATGTATACATAATCACAATTATTCACAACAAAACAAGGTCTCAAACAGCTCCCAAACAGATAACGCTTTGGACTCACCTCGCTTGCTGTAGAGTAAGCAGTATCAAGCCGGCATATTTGAATGTAGAGTTGGAAGGCATCCGAGAGGATATAGCCACTCCGCTACTTCTACGATTTCTGAAAAAATTGCGTCACTTCTTAGAACAATTATTAGATTATCAACCACCAATACAGTCACACCACAAAAGAATATAAAATTGAGGAAGGCTGGGTAAAGTTCGCTGAAAAAAGCACAAAAAAGGAGATGGGAAAATGAAAAAAGATATCAGATTTGAACGAAAGAAGGAGTGCCTCGCATTTGTACTTATAGTTAAGTAATCATCTGAAGCACTGTAAGTAATCTGAATTTGTAGTTGGACTATCGATAAGTCTTTGGGTAACGTCGACCGTGAGCACGGGAACATCAATATAGATGCTTTGTCCAAGATCTTTGCCATTCGAAGATTTTATCGCAATCCGGACCCAGCGACGCATGCTGTATAAAGCGTGGTTATCGAAAAACTAATGTGAATACTTCTCGAAATGCCACCACTGATGCTCCAGATCAAAACTCCTTTCCTATAGTGGTGGCACAAACTTGAATTTCAACTTTTTACTTACTGCATATTTTTATTCTGAAAGAAGGAAAAAGTATGTTCATGTACACCACTTTTATCAAACACACTGTGCGAGCGACCACAAATCTTGCATTCAATTTGCTTCCTCCCACTCATCCTTCGCAAAGGTGTCAGAACATTTCTCGTGTTCTTCCGGCTGGTGCTCAAGGATTCCGTCTTCTTTATGATATTGGAGTAGGTAATCAAACCTTGGCGCTTGATAGCTTGCACTTTTATCCACTGTGCTATCCTCTTCTTCTTCATCTCTATCTACCCTAATCTTTCGATCTTTAGCTGGTATAGATGGCCCATATACACTGTTAGATTAAGATAATGTCTTACTCAAAACTTTGATTCTGCCATCATTTCTACATCTCCGCATCCTTTCAAGTTCTGATTGATTTGGTCGATTGTACACATTCATTCACTCATGCTACGTATCTTTGTAGCCGTACTAATTCAAATCGGAAGAGTGGAGCACTGATCGAATGAAACAACGTCAGATGTTCTTATAACAGACTTGTACTACTTTGTCAGCACGATAATATATTAACAGAAATAATTTGCATAACACTTTACATTTTTTGCATTATTTGTTATCTTGGTGTAAACGGGGACTTCGCGGTCAAGTGGTTGTGGTGCTCGACGAGGCGAGCGTGGAGTCCAGCTCCATCCCTAACACTCACGGGCAATCAACAAGAACGCCCTATGGAACGCCTTAGCCAGGCTATCCTCGAGATTGCAAGGAGACTCGCTCAACCAGTATTCTACACCGTTCAAGAAGAAGGCGGAAAGCGAATTGGATGTTAGAAGTACTAAGATTCGCACAGTATTGTGATGACGGGTCGTGTAAACAAATATAAATAAATAGATAGAGTGCAAGCAATTTCTTGAAAGACCATTAGCAGTATTTCACATTTGTAATCGCCTCTTAGTTCCATTGGTGAAACTATAGTGTAGTCTTTTTCAACCAATTTTCCGTTTTCTTATTCGACATGCTTGGCGATAACAACAGCTTTGAGCAAAGTAACATTACCGCTTTGTTAAGAGCTGTGGTGTTTTGAAGAAGAGATGTTTCTTCATCTTCGAATTCATTCACAACTACAATAGAGTCTATATATTTTAGAATTCCTAAGGCCTTTACTTCTATGAAGCCCTCTTCGAGCGACCTCAGTGTACTTTCTAAGTTTTTTTGGAGACATATATGTCTTTAAGGTTGGCTAATGTTTGCATAAGAATGAGTATCGGCGTTGTTCAGTCCTTCTGCTTCAGTTGAATGGGAATCTCCTAGACTGTTTGTCGTACAATGAGGCCCCATTTGCAGCGTCGAAAAATAAGGTTGCTAGATAATTCGTAATCAAAAGAATCCTCGTCGGCTTATTACGATTTTGCTCAATATCGGACTGTCCTAGCACTGATAGCAGTTACCAAGAAAAGATTATTGGAAAAGTAGGAGCTCATATAGTGAAACTGCTAGCACACACTGGAAATTGGCTTTATCATAGGTTCGTGAAAAGATGTCCGTTTTGAAGCAACTGGGGGATCATCTCGTCCAGTTCAAGTAGAGGACTCGACAGTCTACGAGGAATTTCGGTTAAAGTTATTAAGTATTAACTTAATGTATTGGCATTAAAAGAGAATAACCTACCAGCTTACATTGATAGTCATCAAAATTGAAGCTTTGAGATGATCCTTTCTTTATTTGTACCCGTTGTAGTGAATTAGACAAAATCTGATATTTACTTTGCGTGAATATTCTTGTGTAATAATTCAGGTTAGCTAATCATACTAAAGTTCAGTTAAACTTAGTAAGTGTTTCTCGTGTTTTTACTTCAACAATTTAGTGTCATAACAACACCAATGACTTTTTCATTGCTCCCCATTCATCTGTTTGGCTAAATATCGCGTAGATTCGCAGAGAAAACATTGACGTTTTTTTATCAATTCGGTGAGTAGACATCGATACGTGCAATCTTGCACTCTCTATGAACTGACACAGGGTTGTTATGTTATATTGCTTGTCTCACGAAGGTTGATGATGCTTCAAATAATTTTGATTTTCTTTTGTCTTTTCTGGAAATCTATAGATTTCTTGTGATATTTTACAATTATCGTAGCAAAACTAAGTAACGAGTGTCCAACAATACACTTTGATTTAGCAGTATCCTGAAGCGATTTCTGGAATTGAGATCATCCGTTTCCTAAACTTTGCGCTTCGCAGATGATTCGACTTCACCTACCACACCAACTGACCGATCAAAATAGTGGGTATTGGCGAAGTACTTTTTTATGCATTCAAAAATCTATGTTTACTACTTTGTGATAAGGTTATCTGAGCACTTGCATAGCTGGATTTCCATATCTTTCTCACGGCTGTGAAGCGGAACCCTTCAAAGTTATTGTGATTTTTTTTTCTACGAGGCCCTTCATCCCTTTCCATTGTACGGATTTCAGTAATTCTTGCATTGGATTGTTTGCTCACACTTATACATCGAAAGTTTTTGAACATCCCGCATATTGCTTCGACTACTGCATGATAAATATTGTAGAACACTGGTCAAGTTGCACCTTCTTGAAATCTTGAGGTTAGTCGAGCTGAGACATTTCCACGTGATCGTAACAGAATGTTGGAAGAGGACGTCGAGCGAGTAATTTTCCGACTGATAGCTTACATCACTAGCCCACGTAATCTACTCTCGTAACTTGAGGAAGTTTCAGCGAGCATTGCCAGTTTTCCCGAATATGGAGAGGTGGGTTCAGTGATAGTTATACCTTCCAGCCTGAATCACGCAGACGCCAGCTGGGCTTCGTAGAAGCTCCTCGTGTCTCTCAAGCTTCAGGATCACGTAATACATGCCAAACTTGTCTAGGACAAGCTGACCTGCACTAATTCACTTGCGAATTTTTTAGCACGGCAATCATAGGATTCTAAGGAGGCCGATTCGTGACCTTCAATATCTTCAAAAAATTTGAACCGCTCTAAATCATCTATCGGTCTTATGATCACAGAAATATAGCTTTGATGTCGTGATACTGGAATTTTTTATAATATTAAACCTCTTACCGATCACCACTAATACATGCATCTATGAGAACAAGATGTAAGCTTGACTTTTTCACCTCATTGAAATGGTGATTTTCTAATACTCAAAAACTGCTGCCTCATTTTTTATTATCCAGTCTTATTTCTGAACAGCCAAAAGATTGACCCAGTGGGCTTTCGTGAAATGCACTGTTCACACATGTACCAGCATATGTTCTCATATATGGCCATAAACGCTAGTTCAAATGAGGCGATCTAATGAGTATCGCAACTAACCTCAAGCTATTGTGGTTCGACATGGCCCACAACAACCTGGAGCGCAACAAGCAATGTATCCTTCGGGATCGCCGAATTCGTAGCAAAGCTGTCTGCGAAATAGCTGCACTGACCGATAACAAATTTTTGTAAGGCCAAGTTTGCATACAGTCATCTCTACTAAACTAGTTAGTTTAGTGCACGATGCACATTTCAGTGGTTGCTCAGCGTCAAACTCTTCATCCTCTATCCATTGATTTCAGGCATACTCAAGGGACCATTAATTCTAAGTCTTTTGAATTTTAAAAGAAATAGTACAAAAATTTATATGTAGCTGGTGCGACAGAGCAAGGTCCCTTCACCACAGGTTCTCTGAACTCCTAAAATACTCTAGTAATTGAAAAAATTATCTCGAATAATTTGAAAATTGAGAAATTCTCGTGAGCAATTGGAAAACTAGCTTAATCGCGAAAAGCTAGAATGATTATGCGGATTTTTTTATTATGCTACTTTGGGCAGCTCACATCGTTGTTTGTACGATGAAACAACTCTGATAGACAAGTAAAACCACAAATTTTGTATGTAGCGATAAGAAGATGATATCTGGCTCTGACGCCGCCGCGACTTCATTTAGAGCGTTTTCTACGATGCGATTTGTTGCGCATTTGAATAAGCAACGGGCTTCTGAGCGCATTATCTTAGGTTTGGCTTCGGAAGATTAATCAGTTTGAATGGAGGGCTACGTGCCTAAAATAGTTTACGAATCCCATTTGCTTAATCACTCTCGCGGCTAGGTGTTCTGTCACAGTCACTCTTTATTCTTTCGTTCAGTATCTCCGAATCAGTCACACTGCGTCTTGTAGCGTCTCCTTGTTTGACCTCGCCCAACCGTTTTGTGTGTATGTGTGCGCGTGGACCAGACTCCTATCACCGTTCGCTGCTGCTCATTCATTCCAACCTCGTCGGCAATTAATTTCAACATTGACCGATACCTTCGGTCAGAAATGCGATTCTTTTCGCTCAGTGCTTTACTTGCCTTAACCAGTTCTTCTTTCGCTCGAAACGCAGGTAGGTACTGCGCAATTTGAATTCTCTTTATACGAAGTTGGACGGAAAATCACCTAAAACAGGCTTTATACTTATGATTAGGAAATTGCGAATAAGGAGTTTGAGTTCAGAAGGAAAATGGAACAACAATTTCTGAAGTTGCAAACCCAAATGAACCATCCAATCTCAACTTGAAAGCATTTTTTTTGCTCCTTTTGTTGCCTCTTGTAGTGTACAGCAGCAAACAATGAATTGTCATTGATTTAATCATAACCTCTCCCTCTTACTAAAAATCTAAGTGACTGACTTTTTTAAAAGAACCGGTGAACGGCATATTTTGATTTTAACTGACTCGGTACTGATATGGTTCGACTTCTCACGGTATTACGGTGAAGCCACGTGCCATAGTATTGTCAAGCTATCAGATTGCCCACTCTCATACGAGAAAGTAAGGTTTGCCAAATCAACTAGATTCCTTCAGGAGTTTAAGTTCATGGTATTTATATTCACTTGGCTGGATTGCAGGTGAGAAATATCAAAGTCGAGCTAAACTTTCTTATGCCAGCAGCGCAGCTTGACGTTCAAGAACTTCAACCAGCTGTTATGAAGCAGTACCCCGTTAGCAATGTAATCCTCTGGTTTAGTAAAGCGCAAGCTGTCTTTTTCTTAATATCCTAGCATATCAATGGTCTTGTTTATTTATTTTTTTTATATTTTAATTAAAAAGCAGACACTGATTCAGGACAGATTTGGTGGAAACATCACTTGCTATCCACTAAAACCGTTCCAAAGCAGGGTAGTTATCGGACTTCTTGGAAAAAGACAATTGCTATGTCGCAGAGAAAATGCTCTTAATTTAGGGCATTTGAATCAAAATTTATTGCAAATGGTCATCCAATTTTTTCTTTCATGTTAATATATTTTCAGTGGAATTTCCCAAAAGAACAGAGAATTAATTTTTTTATTGTCGTGGTTGCATGCATATTTACCTGATTTATCACCGAGGAGATCTTGTTAGGCGCTCAGCTGTTTCGTAGAGTGACGACTTGATTGGAGTGTTTAGTTTGATGCGTGATGGCGTCTATTGTGTGAGTAAACATGCATAATTGGTCTTGTTTCATATGACCTCTGTAAACAGAAATCGTAGAACTGTTGGAGTGTGGCGACACGTTTCAACACATCAGCGACGATGGTGCTCCATGAGCGACAACGACGACTACCGTCATCACCTCACGCTACAGCAAGATGAACGGCTAGGTCACCCCAAATGGCCTAAGTGGAACGACACAAAGAATACATGAAATGATTAATCCTCCTTATCGAGAATTCTCTCGTAATGCCACACACTCTGAACGAATCAGCGGTAGAGGGATTCTATAGAATTAGACGGCGTTGCTTTTCTAGAGAACCAAGCGGTAAGTATCATCGCATGAATCATCAGTGTTAGAGAAGAATTAAACAAATTCACACGTCCATTTACACCTCATTACTTATCTACCTGTTTTCATTGATATTTCGAAGCGGATACAGGATGCTGAAGAAGTTCTGCTAGTTTTTTAGAGATTCAACAAAAAAGTACTGCATGAACAAATAAATTCATCTGATTAAGGGAATAACTACGTTTTTTAGATGAACAACTATGACAGTAAGCAAGAAAGCTAATAACAAGCTCTCGAAATCGCCTCTTTTGGCCTCTACACATCTACGAAATCATTTTGCGAAAATTCTCAACGACACTCGCACACGTGTTCATAGCAATTTTGATTAAAACCTTTGTCAAAGCTGTTCTGAGTGAGTCCACGGTAGTGGAGCAAAAGCCGAAACTTCTTCCTCTAGTGTGAACCACACTTAGTAATCCATTGGGATGAGATCTGGTGAGTTTGACGGGCAAATGCCCTTGCTCCAAAATTTTGGAAGCAGCTCTTGACAGATGGAAATCGTATAGCGGACCGAATGTGCTTAAGCTCAATAGCGTAAATACATTGGCGCCAAAGTGTTGAGAAAACCAAGGCTCCAATACGCTCCGTCAAACTTGCTACTGATAGCTGGCAGCGTCGATTTTGACGTTTCCGATGAAGAAAACCAACGGCGTCTTTCCGATAGAGCAAATTGCAGCCCAAGCCATCACAGAGGCCGGAAAGCTAACATTTGTCAGCTTAACTGGGTTTTGGTGACGATATGTGCAAACTCGCTGACCGTTCGTTGGTGACAGCTGCAATACCTTACATCGAAGAAAGAAGCATAGCTATGAGCACGCGCCTATATATACTACGGTGTGGTAGCACGCGCCTACAGTATGGGTGAGGAGCTGGTTGAATTCTGCGTGCGGTTGAAAGTTTTTGCATATTACTTAGCATCCCCGGATAATCTGGGAACATATTTTGAGCTTTTGATGAGATTTTCTATGCCACTTATACATTGCAATACTCCCCCGATTTATAGGTTACAGAAGCAGAACTTCTACAAAAGCAATGATATAAAAAAATTTCTGCAGATTATATATATATATATATCGCGGGTTGTCTGGGACTCCACGGCATTACTTGCTCTTCCGTCTACAATTTCAATACTTGTTGCGGGTCGTTTTGTCTATAATTCAGCTACGTCGGTCTTTACCGAAGGCGTTTACTGGTCTAGTTTTTGACAAAGGTTAGGTGGCTTACCGCTAAGATATATAATAACAGAGCCGGTTGCGTGTGCTCACCTTCGAACGACCACTCGCAGCTGATGTAACTATTCGGATTCGTGTAATTTGTATCTAGATATTCAGTAACGGCTGCTTGCTGAAAGAAAAACGCTCTCTACATTTGCTCAAAAAAATTGTAGCCATTGTACAACAATTTACGCAAACCTACTGCTCTCATTGATTATGTTATCTGTGAAAAGTTATGTATAGTCTTCAGGATGTTTAACTAGACAGCTTATTTAGATCTCGGATAAATGTCAACGAATAACGTTTTTCATAAGACAGAGAAGGAAGACGAAGTAGCATTTGATTGTAGAGTCCACACTTTTTCCGTTCCCCTCCAACAGAAGCAAATTTAATCGGCATTCTGCCATGAGGAAAATAAGAGATATTTTTTGTGAGACTCTACAACGTTAAGACATTTCGTATCTTAGAGTGTTCACGAATATTTTATGACCCCAAGATAACTCCACTGCTACTGCACACAGATGGGAATTTTAGAAGATTCACGGAACCATAGCTATGTTCTTATCGATTGAATTGTTTTCAGATCTGCGAGAAGCGCAAGTGAATCGAGCCATTGAACTGACCAAATCAAGGCAAATGAACACGCCTGTTGGGAAAACATCTGCAAGATCAACTCAAAATGTAAATCACTTTTTCGGCTTATTCTTTATTCGGCTGAGTTAAATAGGTTTAATGTCAGACAGTCTTGTCAATTCAACTTGTCAATTCTCAGACATCTCTTGAATATATCACTTTCCAGACTTCTGGGCGTAGTGAAGCTATAGACGTCAGCAAACTAAATTTACTGATCCGAGCACTTGACAAGACGTGGGTTTTTCCACGACTCGGTTCAAAAGATCCCATTGGGAGCAATTTCCAGGTTGGCTCGCTACATTCAGTCAGAAATCAATAAACCTTTCTTCAATAAAACTTTGCTTAGTTTCGCTTTCACACACTGATTGGTGGATTTGTAGACAGTAAAGGACTTTATGTTTGATAGAAGTAACTGTATTTGTACCACATATAGAGGAAACTTACCTTTTCGAATGTCAATGCATTCACGCCTTTTGTAAAAAGCTAAAAGTGTACTTTTATGAAGTCACTTTTTAGTACAAGAAAACATGCTCTTCGATATTCAAAGCTCGGCATGGTGCCTGTCAGCAACTCACCTTTGGTGTGATGTGCTTCAACTATTGTCACGAGCAAGGTGGGTGTTCTTATTTTAGTCTTTCAAGAAGGCCTTCGACAACAAGACGTACTCAAGTTTTTCTCGCTCTTGTGTAAGAGCTCGGCATCTTTAGTTGAACGCCTCTTTGACCGTCACGGAACACTCCAAAGCTGGAATAGATAAATTTGTAGCGTTTACAAGAATGACGAACCTTAGAAAGTCCACTCATATCCTTTATCAATTCGCTTGGACCGCAGCGTCAAAACACTGATGTTTGTCGTAGAATTAGTGACTGAACGTAACAAAGGAGGGCTTCACCGCATTATGTTACATGGAATCACCTCCATTAATCATATATTAACTCTTTTGGGACGTGAGTGAGAAAAGGTGACCATGTTTTAACATACATAAGTGTGACACAGTTCCTATTTGAATCAACTGTTTTAAATTTCGATTTAGCTTTCATATCATTTACACATCTCCCCGTCACATTTTATTGTGTTAATTCTATCACTTCTAGTACTCGTTTCGTTTCCTTGCATGCATCTTCCACAAAAACTTTGAACATTTTTCGTCTTGTTTTATATTCATTCTTGATTTATGAGACTGTGCAACACGTCATGGTGCTGTAGCTTATTTTTTACCACAAAGTTAGTAGACCAAATTAGAAAAGGAGTACTGTTAGTTAGCTTATTTGTCACATGTTTCTAAAAGCCAACAACGATAGGTAATGTAGAAAAAAAATCAAAAAATCTTTCTCGGTGTGTAAATTATTTGACTAAACTTTTTCGTCATAAAATTTATCACCACCAAACTGCATAAGAGTTTTTGAAGTGCGATCCTCTATCTGGAATATTTGGGAACGAGTTCTTTATTCAACACGTTCACAGTCAACCATTCACTTCGTGGCTAGGCGTCGCCTTATAACCGCATTTGTTAGTGACCAGCAATCAGTGTAGACAACGAAAATCGCTTTCTTGAAATCGTCGTTCTATTCTTTTGCTCACAAAAAAGGAGGAAGGCTTAAAAAGAGTTTAAAGAGCCCAAAATGGTTACAAACAGTCGAAATTGTGGTATCGTTTCTATTGAAATTTGTACTCATGTTAGGAAAGGAATGAAAGTTGACCAGATAGAAAGCAGAGATTAAAGACCTCATTTCGCGATTAAATCAGCATCGTTAGAGTTCATTTCTCGTAAACCCTGCTAGCTAGTTTTCTTTCGTACTGTTCTATTTAGCGGTGCTTCGTGCAGCTCGCGTATCGCGTCGGTAACGAAAAACACTTCGATGTGGATTTTAGATGCCTAAAAACAGATTAGAGAGCGACTGAACGTAATCAGCTCAGCGATCTCTACCTGCACCTCTTTTAGGTCATATGGGGACCAAACTTCTTCATTTCCAACGCTTATGATTATGCGGTTCATAGTGGTTCGTCATTGCCATCAAATGAACCTTTGAAAAGGCGATGTTGCAAAGTCCTTTTACAAACTTTGGATACACCCTGGTATTGAAAACCGATTATCTTTTCATGGCAGCGTTTGATCAGTCATTCACTGTTTTCCATGATGAGTATTACGCGAGTTCATTATTGTACAATTTACACTAACGATCAAACGGATTATAGTGGCCCTTCATTTCCATTCATTTTTGAACTCACTTACTGGCTTGATTTCTAAAGGTGCACTGCAAATTATGACCAAAGAGCACTGAGATACCTACAACACTTTGAGCCTAGAGTGTCTTTAAACTCGCAGTAAGTGTTCCCGAAGCTAACTAAGTTTTCTACCACACCACCGAGACCCTCCATATGCCTATCTCTTAGCATAACTAGCAGTCTGTTAACGTCTCAATTTTGAATTTCAAAAATCTCTAAGGAAAATTTTTCCGCTAATCAGAGAGTCTACTCAGTAAACAATAACACCGTTCTGTTGATACGAACGGCTTCATTTAGGTGAGAAGCTGGTGTATCGCTGTCAAGACACTTCTGATGCATCATACTGCAGGCAGTCGGGCACGTTTGAGACATTCCTGGCTAAATATCGTAGGGATGGCTACAAAGCAAAGACGTACATTCACCAGGTGCAGATACTTTTTCGCTACTATTAGTTCGTTTTCCTAAGTTCTAAGAATTTTTGTTCCATACAATTGATTTAATCCTATTACTGAAATCATTTTACTGCCCTATCAAGCAGTCGAAGCTTTTATATCAAAATTTACCATAAAGATTTCGTAAAAATTATTCAAATAAATAAATAAGTATTTGATATGATAACTTTTTTGAACAAAGACACCCGCCTTAGCGATGGGAAGAATACCGTCGACAAGCCTAAAAAACATTATCAGAAAGCGCCCTTATTTATTAAAAGAGATATAAGTTCAATAGTTTTGATTTAAGTAAAATGTTTATATATCCAATGATGTTGAGCAATGTGCAAAACTTCTGCCTCATGCGGGACTCGAAACCTTGTTTCACACTATACGAGGCGCGTGCTCTAAGTGCTCTAACACGTCGCGCTATTGACGCCCGTCTTGCCACGACTCTTTTTGCGCTACAACGCACCTATCTGTCATCAACCAGCTGTCAACGGTTTGTAAAAGATTTGTTTGCACAGCGCTCAGCGTCACTGGATAAATTTTTAGCATCATAGCACCGCTATGAAGCGGTTGACTAAAACGAATTCCAAAATACCCAGTGATTTGGAGTGGTGTGCAAGAACTTTCGCGTCAGTTGGAATTCGAACTCACATTTCACCCTATATGGGGGGAGGGGGCGTGCTCAAATTTCTTGCTCTCGCGTCCCGGATAGAGTGAAAATGTGGGTTGGAATCGCAGCTGACGCAAAAGTTTTACACACCACTCTACATCACTGGATATTTGAAACATCATAATACCGCTAGAGGAGATCAAATAAAAAGAATTTGTTTGATCATCAAAAAGAATTTGTGCGTTAATTTGATCTTTGTAAATCTAACCGTATAAAAATGGGTAGAACATTACATTTTAGATGATTTCACGATGTTATGCGACTGCTATTTGCAATACACAAACGGGCATTTTGAATTCGACGCTCATCGATAATGAGGAACACGTCGAAGTCACTAAAAAGGTATTATTTCATATCGCCATACTGTAAAAGATAAGTATTCTCTGCGCATTAGTTGTGCCAATTAAGAAAATATGTTAGTATAATTGAAGGGGAATGTATTATATTATTATGTAGTAGCCGCAAGACATCGACTGTAACTGGGTTGCCGGGTATGATTTTTCTTCACGACAGTTTACCATTATTCGGCGTTTGTTCTATGTGATAAGGGACGAGTGGCCGAGAAAGCGATAGTGATACTGCAACAATTCAAAAGTTCGACTTTCTATAAACCTCGGCATAATCAATTGATATATGAAAATGGAGAAAACTTATCTTGATTAGCTGACGCGAGGTTGATAAAACAGTTGTAGAAATTCGGCTGACGTTTCGGCGACCCGCCTTCTTCAGAGCCTGGACGTATATAGTATTAGTCTATTTGAATGATCGGATGGTCTTATTTATATGCTGCCTAGGTCACGTTAGAAGATCAAACGAAGAAAGGGCGCGAGATCTCGCGTGATGGTGACGCACTCGTCCTTCCGATTCATTTCGGGGTTTTGGGCGTTTATCCAAAATGCCTCAAGAGTCTTGCGCGTGGACGTTTTTGATTCCTGCGCCAGGATTGTGACAGTCACATCAAAATCCTTGTTGTTGTGTTTTTGTGCCCTATGTAAACCTAAAGGTTTGGTTTTATCTATTTTAGATTTACTGTCTAGATGTTCTTTTATGCGGACGAAAAGTGGTCTTCCCGTTTCGCCTATATATTCTTCCCCGCATGTTTTACATGTTAGCAAATAAATTGTGCCTGATCTCATACAATCTCCCTCTTTTCCGTTGGGGCAGATCATACAGTTGTTGGTGTTGCACAATCGATCATAGAGTCTATTGCGGATCAGCTGATGGCGTAGGGTGGGAGGTGGGGTTTCGATAATTACCACGGAATTTTCAAGACCGCATCTTTTCAGGCACCTTTTAACCGCGCTACTAATCTCGTTTGATATAAATGGTAATTTGAAGGGGACTCTATTTAGGTGCGGAGTATTGTTCTTTTGTGACCTAATTCCACTTTTTGAATATTCCCTAGTGGCAAATGTTTTGTAGCCGTTGGAAATGGCGATCTTTCGTGCCAAGTCTAATGATTCGTTCCTTTCCTCCTCTCCTGTGCACACACTTTTAGCTGTTCGAAACATGTTTTTAATTAGCGATTTTTTCATGTGTGAAGGGTGAGAGGAGAGGTAATTGACCAAAATGTTCTTGTTACTTGGTTTTCGATACCACTTTGTACTATAGCCACTATCCAAAAGCTTTACTTGGGTATTTAGGAATGGAAGCCAGCCCCCGTTTGGACTTTCTCGCGTAAATCTGATATGCTCTGACTGTCCGTTCAACACTTCAAAACATTTGTCCATTTCCTCTTGTGTGGAACAGACAATGAAACAGTCATCTATATATCGGCAGTAGAGCAATGGGCGGTGAACGAGAATTGGAGCTTCCACCTTATCCATAAAAGCGATGGCAAGACTAGGTGCTAAGCGTTGACCCATGGCTAACCCCCTGAGTTGTGTAAAGTATTTTCCCGACCACCGAAAGATTGAACAACTAAGACATTGTTTTAGGAGGGTCATTAGTTGTTGAATTGTGAAGCCGTACATGTTTACTTTTTGTTCATTTTCAGTTAAAAGTTCGAAAATGGCTTGCATTGCAGAGTCATTTGATACGTTTGTATAGAGTGAGCTAACATCAAATGACTCCATTACGTGCGAGTTGTTAGGTTTCGCGCAACGTAGGTGGTCAAGGAACATTTTTGTATTGGGTAGGTGGGTTGGTATGAATTTGAGCACCTGAGTAAAAATGAGGTTTAGAAACCACGTTATTCTATCCGTTGGTCCGCCTATACAACTGATGATGGGTCTAACCTTGTATGTTGATGGATCGGTTGACACTAGATCATCAATAGATGTAAGTTTATGTGTTTTTACGAGAAGGTATAGGACCGGACAAATAGGATTATTGTTTTTGAGTCGAGAAATAACTGAAGTTTCCAAACCCGCTGCACTTGGCGTGTTGACCCATTCTTTGTTTAATTTTTTACATTGGAGTTTATATTCTTTCTCAGAGGATGGGCGATAGAGGGAGACATCCTGAAGATGTTTCTCCGTTATATCGACATCCAGCTGATTTGAAATTACTACAAATTCCCCACCTTTATCACTTACGGACAAACGGATAGTTTTTGATCTTACGAGCTCCCTGATTTGTGACAAACCTTGTTTTTGTTTGTGTGTCAGATTGGAGCTTATTTTTCTATGCCGAAAGTGGTTGAGTATTTGCAGAATTTCGTTCGAAAAAACGCGAAAGCCATTTTCGAACTTTTAACTGAAATTGAACAAAAAGTAAACATGTACGGCTTCACAATTCAACAACTAATGACCCTCCTAAAACAATGTCTTAGTTGTTCAATCTTTCGGTGGTCGGGAAAATACTTTACACAACTCAGGGGGTTAGCCATGGGTCAACGCTTAGCACCTAGTCTTGCCATCGCTTTTATGGATAAGGTGGAAGCTCCAATTCTCGTTCACCGCCCATTGCTCTACTGCCGATATATAGATGACTGTTTCATTGTCTGTTCCACACAAGAGGAAATGGACAAATGTTTTGAAGTGTTGAACGGACAGTCAGAGCATATCAGATTTACGCGAGAAAGTCCAAACGGGGGCTGGCTTCCATTCCTAAATACCCAAGTAAAGCTTTTGGATAGTGGCTATAGTACAAAGTGGTATCGAAAACCAAGTAACAAGAACATTTTGGTCAATTACCTCTCCTCTCACCCTTCACACATGAAAAAATCGCTAATTAAAAACATGTTTCGAACAGCTAAAAGTGCGTGCACAGGAGAGGAGGAAAGGAACGAATCATTAGACTTGGCACGAAAGATCGCCATTTCCAACGGCTACAAAACATTTGCCACTAGGGAATATTCAAAAAGTGGAATTAGGTCACAAAAGAACAATACTCCGCACCTAAATAGAGTCCCCTTCAAATTACCATTTATATCAAACGAGATTAGTAGCGCGGTTAAAAGGTGCCTGAAAAGATGCGGTCTTGAAAATTCCGTGGTAATTATCGAAACCCCACCTCCCACCCTACGCCATCAGCTGATCCGCAATAGACTCTATGATCGATTGTGCAACACCAACAACTGTATGATCTGCCCCAACGGAAAAGAGGGAGATTGTATGAGATCAGGCACAATTTATTTGCTAACATGTAAAACATGCGGGGAAGAATATATAGGCGAAACGGGAAGACCACTTTTCGTCCGCATAAAAGAACATCTAGACAGTAAATCTAAAATAGATAAAACCAAACCTTTAGGTTTACATAGGGCACAAAAACACAACAACAAGGATTTTGATGTGACTGTCACAATCCTGGCGCAGGAATCAAAAACGTCCACGCGCAAGACTCTTGAGGCATTTTGGATAAACGCCCAAAACCCCGAAATGAATCGGAAGGACGAGTGCGTCACCATCACGCGAGATCTCGCGCCCTTTCTTCGTTTGATCTTCTAACGTGACCTAGGCAGCATATAAATAAGACCATCCGATCATTCAAATAGACTAATACTATATACGTCCAGGCTCTGAAGAAGGCGGGTCGCCGAAACGTCAGCCGAATTTCTACAACTGTTTTATCAACCTCGCGTCAGCTAATCAAGATAAGTTTTCTCCATTTTCATATATCGGTAGTGATACTGGCGAAAACACCGAAGCAATGCGAAACCGCCTAAATGTTGTCACTGGTGAAATGTAATCAAACCTCGAGAAGACGGCTAAAAATACTCCCGAAGACTACACATTATATATATATATTTATATATATATAAATATAAATATATATATATAAATATATATATATATATATATATATAACGTTAACGAGATTTGTAATAAACTGTCGATCAAAGAAGGTATGTTGGTGTATTTTGAATTGGAAGGAAATGAATGCTCATGAAATGGTACCGTTTCAGAATTTTAAATGTGGTTACACTTGTTAGAGAGTTTAACAAGGCATTCAAGATACGGTTAATTCCGTGCATTGAGTGCATTCCAATAAAGCATGTTGGACAATAATAATTATGAGATATATTGAAATTTGAACGTGTTTCTAAGGAAACACACGAAACAAACGGTATAACATGTTAGACAGTTGTAAAACGACTTTCATATCATCAGATAGTCTTGAAACTTGGGCGATACATATACGCAGTTAAGTGAAAAGAATATGGAACAATGCATAAGTTTTCTTCGTTCGCTTTTGCTAAAAATTTTACATTAGATTTGATTGATCAAAATCAGTAGTAATCAATAAGACGTCAAGTGGAATTTTACTCGACATTTGCTGAATTGTTTTTAGGAAGATGATGGTCCTCTTCGTGTTAGTTATGACGATTCTGGGCAATTAACCAATCCGCGCAGTTTTTGATCTTCGACACTTTCGAAACTATAAAAAAGAAACATTCAGCATAGAAGCTCTACCGTAGAATTCTCGAGACGTGAGGTCTGGTGAATGAAATGGAATAGGAAGAGCACTTTCAACCATCAACAGGACAACTTTCAGTTTGTCCTCGCATAATAAACACCTTTCACTGATTTACAATGTAAATTCAAAAGTAAAGAATGTGATATTTTGAAAATAATCTATCGCTTTTTCCAACCCAAAAATTCCACATGTTTGATGAGCTTCAATTAAACATATCGAGGGCTTACTAAACAACCAATAGAGGTGATACGCTTGGAGTTGGAAGGAAAAAGAGCACAAGTAAAACAAACTTCGATATCAATAGAAAAAAGCCTTCAAATGTTGAATGAAGAGCTTTACTTTAAGTTTTTATCAATTTTGAGGACTTAGTTGAGTTGTATTTGAAAGAGGAAAATGTTTGAAACAGCAACCAAAGTCGAGCATAAGAATATTTTACAAAAATCAGCGTCAGTGCGAAAGCAGGAGAAAGCACTGATTTTGTTTGAAAACTAATATCCCTAGTAAACCTTTTCAAAATCTCTTCTGTTTTTACATCAAGATTCTTTCCGTTCTCAATAATGTCACATTGTTATGCCAGCTCTTAACCACATCGTTTATAACAAAGTTGCCTTGTAATGACAGTGATACTATCTTCAACTGTGCATCACATATTATTGTCGCATTTTCATAACCGTAGTGGTTTGGAAAAGCAGCATGAACTTGTTTCACAGCTTAAATAAGTGGGTTGAGGTGCTAGCAAACTTTGGAAGCCCATGTGGCATCGAATACGCAAACGAATCCGTTCTATATTCTCTTCCACCTAGAGTCTTGGACATTTTAATGGTAAAGGTACATGGCCCTTTCCTGTGCTCACTAATCTCTTTGCCTTTCTCTCCAAAGTGTTCAAACCTGACTGGTGACAATAGGCAATCACCCATCAACGAGATTTATTTAGGAAGCATAAGTGGACGTAACTCCAGCTAAGCCGAAGCCGTTATTGAAATCAAAATTTTAGTCTTGCTTAGTTCCTAAATCTTTTGAAAGCATTAATGATATACAAGCAAAACTATGTGCCTAACGTGAATTTCATCCCGTGATTTGAAAATTGCGCTACACGTGAGTGACCCTATAGGGGCCAAAGCGGGAACTCTTTGTGGGAAATGACTGTTTCTTGTTTTTTATTTTTTTTTTATTTTGCATCCCTTTTGTAGATGAATCGGTTACGTTTTTTGACCCGTGGCCCGAAGCCCTTGTTATCAAAAACAACAGCCACAACGATGGCCACAGAAGAAGTAGAATATGTGGAAGAAGAGGAAGCTGATGAAGAGCTGGCCACGACCACTAGAAGAAGAAGGGTAAGAGCATAATGAAAGCATCACGACAAGATTTTATCTTGCTGCGATTTCTGATATAATTTTCTGTTGTGATTTCTTTACTCTACCAAAGATTTGGCATAATGTCATTTGAGCTGCAAAAAAGTTATTTCTAGATCAATGAAAAGAAAAGGACTACTCGCCCGAAAATTGCAGCTACGACCACGCCTGTGACAATGACCACGAAAAGAAGGAAAATCTGGACCAGGTGCCATACCTCAAATTACCCTACTCACAGGAAAATTGTGTGACACAGAAGCTATTGTTGCAGGTCTACTGTGAGCCGAAACCCAAAAAATTCGTCGAAATCACTTCCAATATGGAGGCGACTGCTTTCAACTACGACTCGGCCATCACCAGAAAGTATCGAAATTGTCACAGAGGAGTCTGTGGAGGTAATGTTCAATCACCTGAGCTCTTTCTTCGAGTAAAGTCAACAAATGAGAACATATCAACCATAGTGTTTTTGCTGAACATCGTAATCATAAGATTTACTCTCATTTCTGTATTATATCCATATACAATAGCACTCGACCTTTATTTGCAATATTTTTTTACTTGCTTTTGTATCATGAAGAAGTGTTTGAATATAAAAACCAATTTGCCTGAGAAATCTAAAATGAAAAAGACCAAATACCAAGTCTCTTTTGGTGATTTCATTCGTAGCGGGATAACTAAAACTGCTTATTTTCCGTTTTTGTATACAGTAAAGTGTTGATAAAACATTATCGGTACTTATCGGTTATAAGGGACCAAATGAATATTCGACCCCATTCGCTATACAAGAATTTTCATAGGAATGTTAGTAACTATTCGAAAGCTTGAATTTCTGGCTAGAGCCTTTCATGCACATTTATCGAGAAGGCCCTCTTACAGCGCTGTAAAGTTCAAAGTAAAATCATGTTTCACATACGCATATTCCTTGGCAGACGAAACATTTTTTAGATTATTAGCAATCATTTGATAGCATAAAATCTAGAGATTTCAGCGCTATGCTTACTTTGTGAGAAGACTATTTCTGTGCAGTGCAGCAGAAAAAATAATATCCAAATCACATACGTGGACAAGGGGATTTTAGCTTTTGACTACTAACACTTATAAGAAAAATTCTTGTACAGCGAATAAGGTCGAATATTCATTTGCTCCGTTATAATCTAAAGGAATCCGTCATGTTACAGAACTCTAAAAGGTCATTTCCCATAAAACTCGCTAATATTATTAATTTATGAAATGTTTCTCCTCATTATCCTCAGACACACTTGCAGACAAATCCAGAGGACGAAGAAGATCAAGTGGACGTTAACATGGAACTATCTATAGAGACGACCACTCAAGGTGTCACTTCTACGTAAGATTTGAGACACTTACCATAGTGGTTTGTATGAAAACATCAAGATGTTTACGAAAATTCAGTCTGTTATTAGCTGCGAAGTTTCAAATCGATGATTTGAAAAATAAGCAACAATGCTTTTTAATTACTCCTTTTCCGACTTTGAGTTCAAAACATTTGATTAGAACATAAGTTGCGAATTACAACATAAGAACACTGAGGCGCAACTGATAAGCTCATGGTCAATACCACTTCAAGAACAGCTGGATTTTTATTGAATTAGTGATAAGCGGTACATAACTGCCAGATTTCTTGCAGTAGTCGATGCAGTTAAAGAACGCGAGAATAAGCAGCTCCTACCGGTCACTGTGTAGAGGTTCGGATTGTCTGCTTCGTACGTAATGCGCAATTCAAACTTTGTTGTGAGCTGCGCTTTCGGCTTTGGAAACATGGATCTACTCATTGAAGAGATTTTGAAAGAAGGATTGAGTATTATGGATTTGCTTGACATCTTGTATGATGGAGTATATAATTGTAAGGTAATGTCGCTGCTGTAAGAGTAGTGAAATAAAAAATTCTAGCAGAAAGAGCGACACACTGTATAACCATTGTATCATCACTTGCATTTTATATCTACTTAGCATCAGCCATTAAGTGGACAATGATGGAAAATCTACTATGAAAATATGCAACTGCAGGGAGTGTCATTTTCATACGTGTCGGCCAATAGATGAAACGGAGCAGCAGACGACGGAAATGATCCAAACGTTCAGGCCGATGCCGGTCATTGTTCCCATGCCTGGAGTTCCCGAAGTTGCAATCCAGAAGCCTTCAGAAAAAGGTGAGCAATTCGTCCAACAAAATTGGTTAGCTCTTCGAAGACTAGAGGATTGGCGGCATGTACGATTATTTGAGAGTATTCAGCCTTTTATGTTATCCAGAAGGAATCTGGATGGCCAAATATTTAATCCCTCTCCTAGAGCCGTCACTGCATAAGTGCAGAATTTTTTATTGGTCGCTTGTACCAATGTAGCAAGAGGCCCGCGTAACACCAGAGTTATTTGAAAGGAGAACAACTCTGATTTGATTCATCGGTAGGCAACCACAAGACAATGTAAATTCCGGATTTGCGCTCAACCACCTTCAAGCTGCTTGATGAAGTCGAATGCATGACGCATACCTCAAATATTCATCGACGCTAAATGTTTATCCTTCATCTTTTGATATAAGTCCTTGATATATCAAATTTTCCTTCTATAAGTTATATTGCTGTCTTAGTACATTTATTCCTACACCATACACCCTCAAGGGATTCGTGTGAACCCAAACACAGGTTTCACTAAATGGTTACATCTTAATTGGTGGAAAATTTTCCTTACTGGATCTATTCACTTGAAAACTGGTGGCAATGTCGTTGTCAAGATGCGAATTATTTCTTGTTGGGTCTAGCAGGTTGACAACAAGAGCATCCTAGTTTCATAAGGAGATTACTCTTTGAAGTGCAAAGTTAACCCAATAACTTCAATGAGTCCCCGTGTAAGAAAAATGCGGCTCATAACGTTGTCACATGATGTCTAAGACGGATGAAAAAAAAAACTAAAATAAAAAATTCAGTACTGTCCCCCGATAGTGCTTTGTGAAAAAAAATTAGTTATCGACTACAATTCAGATCAAGCAATCTGGAAACGATTTCAACCTGATAGATGGTTTGAATCGATTCGTCATATAACGAACACCGGCAAATAATAACGGGTAGTCAGACACACATCTCTCGTCACTGTACAATGCGCGCTGCATGTGTTCCGTTGACGATTTAATGTATTGATGTTGTTTTTAGGATATTGTCACTCTATATTTACTGTGTCTCTATTTCCATCTGCCGATTTCATATATTTTTGTGCGAAAACTCGTAAGTGGCATGTGCAATGTATTACTTAATAAGTGACCCATCCTAGGCAAAAAGAAGAGTGATAACAAAACGTGCTCATAAATATTATGTTAAGTTTGTTAATCTGTTCTGCTTCTTTTGAAATCGATTTCTGTCGTTTTTCATATCAGCCATCCATTATTTTTGTGATAATGCTATCAATTTGGTTCTACATAGATGCGGTGTAACACTCAAATGGACTATTGAACGAATAAAATCAGAATGATTAGGTGATAGGTGATGAATGAGGTGATGATGATGAATGATAAACAGTCGGAATCGATTAAGAATGTCTACTTCATAGTGTAAAATTTCTAAAAATCCATTCCTCCTCCATTATTTCTATTAATTCTTGATCGGTTTTCCTACGAGATTGTCGCATCGTCTTGATCAGGGTGTAGTCTCAGGGGTTGCCGCCGTCATGGAAGACTCTTAGTGTCGATGCGAAAGCAAATTTGTACACAATCCGACCAACTCGATGGCTGAGAATCGCAACACAGGAAACTAACGAGCAAAGAGCTAAAATCTGCTTTGTCTGAGTTGTTATATTCTAGTGGAGAAATCAGCAGAATTTTTCATTTTTAATGCTTTGTTGATTGACTTATGGAAGAAACAGAAAACTAAGAGTGAAATTAGTGAACAGAAACAGCAAGTTTTCTTTTTTTAAAGGAGAATTTCAATAAAACACAAGGTGGAAAAAATTGTTAGCTTATGAGATAGATCAAAAAAAAGCGTTTCGCGAAATATTCGATAACCATAATTTCTTTTCTTTCTGTATCAACGTGCTCGCATCTGTTGCGCGGATCCCAGCTGTTGTTCTACATGGCTCGTTTCCAGCGTCCACCATCCACAAAAGTCTTCAAATAGTTGTGAGTGAGTTGCACTATTAGTTCGGGATTGTTGTCTTTTTTAATAATGTAGATTCTTATTATACAAAACCGCAGGTGGATTCAGGAGATGAGCTCCCTGCTTCTGCAGCGCCGATTTCACAAAACTCTATTTCCATGAGTCAAGTCGGCCAAATGCCTGCAATCAAGCGACTGCGAAGTACATGGGAGGCGGTCAGGAGTCGCCTCCAACATATAGGCTCCTCCCACTCCTCCGAGAGAGACTGACAAGCTACTCGTGAATACCCAGCCCACACATTTAGAGCTTGGCAAGCCATAAGTTGGGTGTCAAATTGCTAAAAACAGCAATAAATATGGGCCTCATTCCTCTGACCCGAAAGAGCCCCTTGTACGGCAGCGCCAGATAGGACGATCAACGGGATGACAGGTGATACAGTTGAAGCAATACTCCAATCGATTTTCCCTGGAGTGCTGTGAGAGCCAAGCTAGAGCGGTCCATTTGGTTGGAATTAAAACACTTCAGTAGTGTTGTGATATGCTAGAGCTATTTGAGTGCAATCTAAGAACTTGAATGTATTGCTGTTTAATTTTATTTATACCGCCCAGTTTACAATGAAAGGTCAAAATGTACCGCGTTGATTTGTATTACAAAACCATAACATGCATTGAACTGCATCAATCATTACGGAGATGACTGAATCTTTTTATGGCCTGTAAAATTATTTACATTGCCCCACCATTGTATCAGACCATTATTTTCCTTTCCCCAGAAAAATTTGGTGACATTTTGCCGACCTAGCTTGTATCGAAGGTGTGGCTTCCTCGAGGCTGAAATTGAAAGAGCAGCCAAATGCAGCGCAGGGTACCCGAAGAGATTTCAACAACATATTTGAGACATTTCACTGTATTGAGTAGAAACTACTTTAATTTTCTTCATGTTAAAGATTGCCACCGCTTCGAGAATGATTTTTAAAAGCCGGAAAAAGCGATCAACAGGTCATAAGATTTTTATTAAGTGGTTTGGAGACAGAAATTCTTTGCTTAAAACAAAGACAAACAGATCTTAAAACGCAAATGATGGTATCTCTGACATATGAAGCATGCCTCTGTTGCATGGAAAACAAAATTATTTGTAAAAAAAAGTGAGAAAGTAAAAATTTCAGAATGTTAGGATCGTTGTCTGCAAGCTTTTATGCTCCTTGTTAATGATCAAATACTTCTGAAAGCAGAGCAGCTCTGACAAGCTCAAAATTCAGTCAGATTATTCTAGGTGAATTTTGATTCAACGTACACAAAATTTCGCATGAAGTTTAGCGATTTCATCACTTACCTCGTCAATGCTTTCCTTGTTTTTCTTCATTATTTCCCTGATTTTCTTTGACTTCAATTTGCTCAGATATCTGATCACGTCAGGAAAGCTTCGATATGGCAAGGCGTTGTAATATATCACACTGTGACATATGCTAACAATATCATCTTGAAGAGGCGGACTCATATCTTATTCTCTTCAATTTAAAACATCGAGTGACTCTAAAAACTTACTGATTAGCCTCATGTCGTGGTATACATATTGAGGATTACTCTGAAATAATCAAATGACGAAAAAAACGTGTTTAACACATTGACAACTATCTGAGCTGTTATTAGCTCAGATTGCGCTCCGCGTGTAGCCATTGTTTTCGCTACAGATAGCTTTATCGATGTCGTCTTTTCTATCATATTTTACCATTTTCCGGAGACGAAATTCCCCTTAGTGACGATAAAAATTGAAATTTCATCAGAAAAATACCATAACTTCATTGGCCGCGTGCCTTCCAAGATTTCGATGTCGTTGTCAATGTGTTAACATATCATAATAAGCTGGGGGAAAACGTTTCGAGAAAATGCTTGGAAAACATTTAATTTAATTTAACCTATTACACCCGAACAAAGACGAAACCAATAGTCAAAGTAATCCCCTTCAACTTCAAGCACTTCCTGCCACTTCTCCGGCAAAAGTTCGATTCTGCGAGGATAGACCAATTTCTCGATGTTGAAGAAATGAATGACCCAATTGTGCAATTCAGTATCGGTACCAAACTTTTTGTCGCACAACCAGTGCTACATTAATCGAAACAAATGATAGTCGCTTGGAGCCAAATCCGGATGTATGGAGGGTGTTCAAGAACCGTCCAACCAGCATCGCTAAACCATTTCTTTGTCAGTTTTGCGGTGTGAGGCCAGACTGATGCGCTCACTTGCCACTGTTGCATTTGAAACCAACATCCATTCGTGCATCATCAACAGCCTAATTTGCTCGCTTGTTAACTCCATCTTGATACAAGTAGATAAATTACATACCAATCAACGCGGAAAAAGACGGGCTTTCAAAATAGCACAAAGCAAAAAAAAATGGCCGACACCTAAAAAAAGTTACAAGCTTTTTCTCAGAACTTTTTCCCTAACCTAATACCTTGTTTCTTTATGCAAGTTTGTCATCGCTGTAGCTAATACGTAACAATGAGGCACTGACTTATTCACCACATGGCCTAGGCTAGTTTTATACAGTTTATTCATATTCTTTCCATACTCTCCCCTCCCTTTCCATTATATAGTAAATCGTGGAAAGAATACATTCATAATATTCATTTCTGAAGATAATTAATCACAAAGGACAACTTTATTCCCTTTTTTATTCTAACGGATCTAATTCAGCGGAAGTGAAGCACACTCGTTCATGTGCACCCTGCCCTGAGAAGCGAAATTCTTAGTCTCTCCTATTACAATTTCCAAGAAATTCACTCTTCCTACAATGTTATCGGTGTTTGCTATACATAACAAGTTCGAGAAAAATTTCGGCTACCATTTCGCTGAACTCCTTAGAGGACATCAGAAAATCTCGAATTCGTTCCAGCAGGTTTATAAGTTCGAGAATAACTTGCACAGAGTGAGCAACGTCGGATCTAACAAGCTCCTTCAATCAAAAAGTAGGTACACAGAAAATTTCGGTGATGACATTCCTTCAAGGCTGTCCTTATACAAGCCAATTATCACCCCAGATGCTTTCATGGAAACCTTAGTATTCGTCCTTTTGAGAGTTTCAAAATCTTAATATCCGCTTAATTTTAACAATGGCAATTTTTTAGTGTCTCAAAACTCACCGTACAGTCGGTCCTGCTGGTGTGCTCTAGAAGATCCCATATAAGATCCTTGAAGACTACATGAAATTCATAATACAGATCATCTATTCGGCTCAAATTGCACCATGTTCTCACGTTCAGTGTGCCTTCATTGAATTTTATTCGCCTTAGGGCTTGCTGTAATGCCTAACCAACACTCAAGAGAATATTGACACCTAACAAAAAAAAAACGGGTTTGCGAACTAGTTTTTTTTTCTAGCGTGAATAATGAAAAGTACAGCTGTACGGTTAGTCATAGTATTTTCTTTTGCTTTTGTGTAACACATTCTTGGTCATGGCGATTTCTCGAAAAAGAAGCTCTCAAAGTTTTAGCAGCACGAAAATATAAGAACCTGAAACTTAACAGACTGATAGATACACTATCATGTTCAGCGCATTATCATCATACGGGATACTCTCAACAATTAGGTTGGAAAGAAAGTTCTCGAACAGTTGTGAAAAAATAAGAATTTGGGCATAAATTTCACCCAAAAACAGTTATAGCTATTCTTCAAAATGAAGGCCATCATTTTCTATGACTGCCTGCCATGGGTCTGCCAAGTTTCGCATCTGGTCGAAGTACCATTTCTCCGATTTCAAATCAAACAACTCTTGAAATAATTCTTCAACTTCATCAAGCAAATCAATTCGGATGTCTCGAACGAGGGGAGGCCAAGATCTCCAGCATTAAAGCGTTGAAACCATCGTCCAGAGGCAGATTTTCTCGTTGTGACTACCCCTTCAACTTCGTTAATTTCATCGACTGCTCCTCGCTTTGAAAGATCCTGTCTTCAATTATGACGCAGTAAACAGGAACTTCGATCGTATTATTGGAAATGGCGGAGGCTCAGCTCTACCCTTCTATTTCTTTTACATGGTAGTTATCTCATGCTTGTTACAGTACCCTGCAACTTTTTTTCCAACCTAATACATTTGGCTAGTTGGTTAAATTTAATTTCTTGAAGTAATCAATTTTTCCAGTTTAATTAATCAAGCTAACCAAGTCAGAAATTGTCAGCAGTGCAGTTACAATTGCATTTACAGAAACATCGCGTCCTGTATAAGGAAAGTCAGAATCTTTATTCTTTTACGACAAATTAACCGAGGCATACTGGTCATCACACTGAAATCAGTGTCAATGTGGTATTCAGTTATGAGTTAAGATAAGCAAACTAATCTTCCTGAGTAATAGTTTTATTCTCTAATTCACGAATGGGGGAAACGGCCTAAAAATTGCTCAAAACAAATCGTTCCAAAAAATCGATTCAAAAGTTCTTTCGTACACAAAAGTGAAACGAAATTCATGCAGACCTACCCTGAAGTATACTTCATTGTAATAACCATTAGGTAATCCATAAGACTGCAGCATGGTCTGATTCACTTCAGGAAAACCGGTTGGTGAACTAAGTATAACACAAAAAATGAAGCATTTGGAAAAAAACTGTGTTAGAAAAAATCAATGAGCAATTGATTGCGAGTTAAACGTTGAAAAATGAATAAATTGCAGCTTAAAACAAAAAAGTGCCTTTTTAATCAGCAAAAGTCACTAGACAAAAGCCGTTGACGATTGTATCAACGGGGCAAAGTGATGCATCCGTAGGAGACCACTGACATGGTGACTAAGAGAATTCTCAGGTTTACGTGGTCGGGAACTATGTTTTCCTTCGTCTAATCAGCTGAGATGTGCACATTAGGCAGCTCCTTGGAAGACGCTGTCACCAGGTCATCATCTTTTGGCCACTTACAAATGTAGTGAGGTGAAATCTATTATAATCTCTTTTATTCCATAGACATGCGAACTACTTGTCAAGTAGAGTGATCCAGCCGCAGTCGAATGCCCACTTTCCCCTCTCAATTCAATATCCAAATTCGCAATCATCAAATCTACCCAGTAAATGAAGTCCTTTCTAACCGCATGACGTGAACGGGCAAAACTTGAAGCCTGAGGTAGCTTCAAGTACGCGATTGCGGTTTTCGGAGCTCACTAATTTTCCACTTCACCATCGAGGTCCCACTCTACCTATGTCTCATCCTTGTTTAAACCTACTCTGTGGCTGTCAGCAGTCATTCGTTTAGAAAAGTTATTCTAGGGAGCACTAGTCGGCATGAACCCCAATTAATCTTAAGCCATGGTCCAAACCAAATTTTTAGACTTTTTCCGCCTAATTAACCTACAACGGTGGTGCCCCAGTAGGTGAGACCCAACCACGTTTGCTGTCAACCACAAAATGGGTCAAACATGGGTGAGAGCAAGGCAGAAAGGAGGAGCTCGATGGTGCAGTGGTAAAACTTATGTAGCCCTGCAAAGGGCAATTACGGTTTCGAAGTAATCTCTTTTCTCACATTTTACTTGTAACTCGATACTCTTGTAATTACATCTCTTTTTGAAAATGAATTAGGCTGGAATTAAAGTTCAACGTGGAGAGATGTTTTCAAGCTTTTTCAAGTGCCTAACATCTAACATAATATTAGCCAACAAATGTATGAAAAGATATACACTGCATACGCACCTCTGTATTCGGTATTCGTAAAAGAACAGTGGCAGACAATCCTATTAAAATCTCATCTAGCATGCCAGTCAATTAATAAATGAGAACATAGAAAAAAATGTAAATAATATGATATTATAGGCACAATCATCGTATTCAATATGTAATAATATAAAACACAAAGTAAAGATTTTTAATTAAGTAACTGTAGCAAAGGTTTTGTAGCCCGATGTACTATATTTATGTGGTGGTTCAGTGGATTTGTAATATATTGTGAAGGTTTAGTGGTTTATACGGGTTTATAACAAACAATAAGGGGCGCATGTGGCGCAGTGGTTAGAGGGTGCCCTGCGTCGCACACGAGGTCACTGGTTCGATCTCGCGGCTCATGGCTCACCAAGCCATCCATCCCTCCGGAGTCGGTAAATTGGTACCAGACAGGTCTTAGACTTGTCTGGGAGGATAAGCAGCACTGACTCGGTTCAGCGGGAGGCCCACCGCGAATCACTTGTAAAGGCCAGATGTGCATGCAATCACCTCAAACGAAGTGAAAAAATTGAAGTCGAATGCATGGCGCATCCCTCAGGGATTGATCAACGCCGATGAGCTTTATCCTTTATAACAAACAATCAGGATGGAGCCAAAACAATGGCGTGGTACCAAACAATGTGGTAGAAACTAAACAACCTATAATATACATGCATTACTAAAATGATAATATAATAAAAATGATCACGACATATCGTTGTGCGAACATATGCGTAAGTCAATATGGGTGACCGACTGATGAGGAGTACATCGAGGGACAGGTGTTATGGCAAGTGGTGTTATTGTAGTGATCGGTGTTATATGCGTGATAAGTGATGTGATGACTATGTGTAGTGATCATGTGTAATGTTATGTATGGACAGATGTTATGACAAGTGACAATGTTATGCTAATTGACATGTTATGTAATGACGATGTTATTGTAATTGACAGATGTTTCGTAATGTCGAAGCATGACTAAGCGGCGGAGCCCATTTGGGATGCTATGTTCGCCCCAAGTAGAACACGCGACGGCGGGATCCAGTGGGTGAGTATGTAGTGTTAGCAGTGGAGGTCGCTAGTGATTAGATATGGGCAGAATCCCTAAACGCGGTGATGGGTCGAGCATAGCCAAAGTGAGTTTGCTCCGCCACGGAAGTACTATGTTCCGCTCACAAATCTATTGAATTCATCTGAGTTGTATGAATGCAACCTTATGAAAGTAATAGTTACAAGACAACGAGGTTGTGTAGAGAGAGCAATAATGGATCGACAATGTACTGAGGTGAGGTGGTCCGGGTGATGTCAGACGACCGTACGGATGATGACCCGCGATCGAACTGACTGTTGAGGTTGGTGGCAGCGGGTGCCGCCCTCGTCACTTGGACCCATTTCTGTCTAAGGTCCTCGAGCCTCTGCGATACCACCTGCTCTCTAAGGTCGTGGACCATTTGCGCTGCCTAAATTATCATGTAATTCCCGAAAAGATAGCAAAACTCCGTTGGGAGGTTTGCTATAGTAACCTACTCTTGAAAGTCTGAGACAACAAAATCGCAATTTTTGGCAGATAAAGTGCAGTTCCACACTTAATGGCAGATAAAGTC
>JAHQIW010000471.1:0-76666 GCA_019055375.1 Parelaphostrongylus tenuis
CCGGTGAAATGTTTTCGTGATAAATTTTGACGTATATGTCTCTACCGTATCACATCTGCTCATGTCATATTCCAATCACGTGCAACAGCTCGTGTTGAACAGATGGAATGATTAGCATTTGAATAACCAAAATACTTCGCAAAATAAGTAGATAAATGCAAAAAGCGCGAATCGTTTGATACGGCACTGCCTGCCGTGTGTTCGTTTCTCTTCCATAACCCTTATAGGTTGAGGATATGAAACCAGTCCACCCAGTAATTTACTTGTTTTGTTTGTTGTATGGAGCAGCAAAAAGTGGTGAAAATAAAAGACACATAGCTAAAGTTTTTTTGAGCTAACGTACGAAATTACTTGGATGTTTCTAGAAAGTGGTAGGTTAACTTGACGATAAATCAATGCAAATTTCGCATTTATAAGATTCTAAAGTAACATTCTTCGTACTTTGGTGATGGAGTAGTGCAGTGGCCAGTTATGCGACAAGCAAAATGCTGGTTCAATCTTCTGCACCAAGACCCTCTTGCAGACAGTCAAAGTCGTTTCGATCGGCATTTTACGACATTCAGAAAAAAGACGCAATCCCTGAGCGGCAGCTGGAGCAGCGTGTGAACTATTTGAAGACCTCTGAGGATGATAAATGCGAGGAAACGAATTGAAATGATGAAGTTCTGAAATCAGCGCTGTAAATAGCGATGAAAGGCTGCTTCAAATCGAGTAATGAAGAAAAGTAACGCTACTCAGCCGAGTGAAAGAGAAGGATGACCTCTACGCATCAGTTGCAGATAAGATTGACCATCCATTCTCAGCGCCTGTTAATTAGCAGAATTTCCTTTGAAGCCTTTCCAAATACTTATTCATTTTACTTATTTTACATAGCCGTCATTACATTTATTATGCTAATTCGAGCAGTTTTCAACCTTTTTTTGTTATGCACGTAGTTAATTTAATCATTCTAAAAAGAGAATATGGCTACAGCTATAAATTTCAATTAGAAAATTACATCAAAAATTATCACCATTGAACTTTTCTCGATACTTGTGCATTATATGGAATAAAGTTTCCATCCCTTTCACTGAGCAGAAATTTTCTATAGGAGTGTTTGTAACTATTTGGAAGCTTATAGCTTTTTTTTCCATAACGCTGCACCGAAAGGAGAATAGTTTTTTTCCATAACGCTGCACCAAAAAGCGAACATTTGTGTTTCACACAAGCGTTTTTATCCAAATAAGGGTCTACGCGGCTCTTCCTATAGACTATTAATAATAATTAAATAGCGTAAGATTCGGTGATTTCAATGCTGGGCTTATTTTGCGAAGGTACTCGTTCGCAACAGTCTAACAGGGAAAATAAAGTTCATGTGCAGCGAAAGTGGTCAAGTCTCCATTTGTCTCCACATAATGGACGAAAACCCTTATCTCATTCTCTATTTCTTCTCAGTATAGTGTGCACACCGTTTTATCTATCATTTGTCTAGTTTTAAGAAACTTTGTTGCTCTTCTAATCATCCTGATACAAATGAAAAAACGACCTCTTTCACAGGACAAGAAATTTATTACAGGAGTGTGAATAATCATTTGAAAGCTTTGATCTCCGGCTAATGCTCTACCTGCTCCTTTTTCAAAAAGGGTCCTTCTATAGAGCTGTAAAGAAAATAATGGCTTACACATACCGCGAATTTTAAACGTCATTTAGCTGAAAGCACGAAAATCATATGGATGTGTAAAGATATCTTGTAGTATTAAAGTGATACGTTTTACTTGGACTTATCTTTCAAAGCGAACAAAAAAACGTTTATTTAAACAGCAAAAATTGCACTTCACATGTGACGAGCCAACGCATTTCAATCGATCGGTCGTGGAACGTCATATAGAATTTGCGGCCGCAGACGCCTAGCTACACATCATCCGATGAACAAAGACGTTGAAAATGACAAACTCGATCTTATTTTCTCTTCCACAGTCAGTGAAGCAGTTCAGTGAACAATCAGTGATGAAGTTTCAGAAAGCAGCCGCAGAGTTGGATTTGTGAACTTTTCGTTATCTATTGGGTACTTATAACTCCATGGAACACTTCTGTCCTGCAGGAAATACACGTGTGTGAAACAGAATTTTTTTTTCTGCTACGGTGTTACAAAGAGGTTTTTTTTCAAAAGGCGGCCACCTGGCGCAGTAGCCAGAGATTGGAGCTTCGAATGCTTATTGAAAGCGCAGAAGAAAGCCTTCGCTCAACGAAGAAGGAAGTCGTTTCTTTAATCGCCTCCGGTTGAGCACTTTGCATTTAGCTTGCCAAAGACAACGATGTACCAAGTCACCAAGTTGAAAGAACAGATCCTGTAAATAAACTGCATTTTATGATTTTCTTTAGTGATTATATTTTTGGTTTTTTTAAAGTGCTTTCGTCTTCGTCACTTTTTACTTCTAACACAAGCTAAAGCAAGATTTTATCAAATATGTGAAGAATCTGTCGGTCCGATATTTATCGGCTATAGTACCATACCAGCTTAATCTTGATGAATGGATTGTTTCACCGCTATTTCAGCAAGGACAGGTAAAATTAAAGAAATCGTTAAATACTCTCACGGTGGCCTTCCGATTTATACTGCCCACTCTAATGAATAATGGTAAGGATTGCCTAGACTCTGGATCGAACAGGCAGCACTATGTGTGCATAGCTCGTCAAGGCTCTATGAATGCGCTCACCCTATTCCATCACCATGAATACTTTTTTTGAAGTATAGTGAGCTCAAGCGTATGTGGCGCAACGTTTGAAGCTGCTCTGCGTCGTTCATAAGGTCGGTGGTTCGGCTTCACTGTCATTGTTCAACAAGCCATCCATTCTTCCTGGGGAGGTAAATTAGTGCCAGACTGGTTCTCAGTCTTGTCCAATAGGATAAGCAGCAGTGACTCGATTCAACGGCAGGCACTCGCGAATCATTGTACAGGCCAGGTATGCATTGAATAAACTTGAACGAAATTAAAAAGTTAGTTAATTAATCAAACAGAAAATTAAGAAAAGTAAGAAATTAAAAAAATGGAAGATGAATGTGCGGAGCATCCTTCTAAGATTGATCAACGTCGAGAGCTTCATCCCTTTTATCCTTTCTAAGGAGCTCACGATGGAATATAGGAATAAGAAAAAGGAAAAGAGTGACATTTAGTAAACACTCTACAGCACAAAGAAGCGATGTTGGATAAATGATAGTGCACGAGAAGCACGTTTCTTTCGATGAAAATGGTCACTGCTTATCGAGCTTGATTTTCTTCTTCTTCGACATTTCAGGACATTCCGATAAAGAACGATAGACGCCTGCCATTCTACTTGCGCGCGCATTATCGTTGGAACGATGGCTTATGTCGTGGCGCGAAAGTCTCGTAAGCAAACAACAAGCAAAAGAAAAGGGAGACCACCACAAATTGTAGGGGTTGGCGCAGTCGTTTTTACACTCAAAGTTTCTCTCTACGCTTTTTTTTTTTTATCTAGTTGTCTTCAATGCTCTTGCCTTCACAACTCGCATCAGGTGCATGTAATAGACTACCAATACTCTCCTCAATTTTCGTAAATCCTACTGCATTTCAGTTTTGATTAGCCCATAAGGGGTAATGGGAGTTTTCTAAAGTCATGCGCTATGCGTTATCTGCATGGTCAATAAGGGCTACGCAGAAGTAACTTTCACTCTGATAGCTTGTTTTGGCACAGAAATCGTTTCACATTCAGTTTTATCTATCCACCTATTATCTCAATGAAAGCATTGATGAGCGTCGGCTCACCTCTGAAGTATACACGTACGTTGAACTTCTTCTCAGCTGAGTTTATTAGTAGGGATTTTGGCAAGGCTATTCGCTGCTATTGCAGTTTTAAGCTATACCGACACATGTTGTAAAATATGTGGATATTAGATTCCGAAGTAGGCACATCGTGAGTTGAAAAAAGTATGTGACTAGAGTGTATCTGCGCGATGGACCACAGTAATATATATCAAATAGTAGCATAAGTACTATTCATACTCATGAAACGATGCAGTAGAATTTTTCCTACATCGATGTCATACTTCCAGCGTCGCAAGTCATCAAGTTATGAGAAGACTATCATCTATTTCGGTGTGCTAGTGTACCCGTACTGGCTGGAAATTCAAATGGTAGACAGCTGAACGCTTTGCATCGTGAACGTGTTGAAGAAAAAATCGTGTAATTTTTTTTATACATTCTTGTTACCTTGTGGAATAAGGGTCATTTTCTAAGTCAAATTGCTACATGGAGCGGGTACTCGTTTTCCCAGCAAGAACAGTTAAGCTGACAAATTGGACATACCAGTCAAGAAGATCAGTTGAAAGTGTGCTCATATCAGTATTTAAAGCCATCTAAAGAATTTCCTCATCCGCCGAGTGCATACTGTTGTAGTGTACGGCGAAAAACTCATCATCCAGTCTTGAGATAAGAAGTTATCTCAGTTTCCCATCCAAATCTATGCGCAATAAGTCAATATTAGGCAGCCATCCCCATTCTGTAGCCAACTCGAGTTTAGAAGCCTCGATCTCAAACAGAACGAATGCCTGTGACGAGGGTTCAGGTAAGCCTCGAAAGCCCTTTCTAAGAAATTTTGGGAAGAATATCTTGATCGCCACCATCAAAAATAGCAGTAAAATGGGACGTGAATAAAAATACCGAGTCTGAACAATTATTGCCGATCTGTTACTTTACCGAGTAGCTTAACAGCATCAGGATAATAGAACATAATATTAGCACCTATATGGGTTTTTTTTTACATAATTGCACATTTCAGAGCGGATAAAGGCAAATGTAAGGGAAGTTTTTCACACCGCCAAAAGCTCAAATACCACGAAAACAAATCAGAAAACGTTGTCTTTGAAAGATCCAATGAAAACTAGACTTAGACTCATAACGAAAACATCGTGTTAATGATTATTTTCTCACTAAAATGTTTCTCCGTCGTTAATTGATCATATTACTGCATCCAGTTTTAACAATGAAATAAACAATATGAGTCATCTAGTGAGTTCAACTTAGAATATTTCTTAGTTAAACACATTTCCAAAGATCATGTCGGACCAGTAGATGAAAGTATCAAAAGGAATGGATAGTGTGCTCCCTGTTTCTGTGTCCTTTTTGAATTCTATTTCTCTCCTATCAAAGTGATGTCAAGCATTTCCTTACAGGCAAAGGTGCTGTGATATATCCAATAATGTTAGGTGATGTACAAAGTTTTGTACCTCGGTGAGAAGTCGAACCCGCATTCTAACCCTTCTTCGGAAAGCGTCTAACCACTTGCGAGTTCGTGAATATATAGAGGCCAAAGGCCAATTATGAGAATCCGTAATAAACTTTTCAATTCATTGTCATAGTCGTTTATCTGCTAAATGTAATTTTTCCCTCATTTTTTAATGCTGAAATATCTGAAAAAATTAGACGTGCATATATATATATATATATATATATATATATATATATATATATATATATGCATATATATGCATATATATGCACAGATGTGTATATTTGCCTTTTAACCAGAAAAAATTAGTGACGATCAAAGAAGATAGTGAGGTCACTTTTGATTTGCCTGTAGTGTTTATGAGTTTCTCCTGCAAATGCTGCTCTAAGGCGCGGAAGAGATGAAGAGCAATATTAGGACTATGCGGTTGATGTGACACCGTCATCTAATTTAATTTCTCCATAAATGTGGTCAAAAGACTTGGCATTGTGAGTTCGGACGTCACTATGGGAAGCGTGACATTGAATCGCTTTCTAAGTTTCTCTCGCACTCTGAAGTGAACTTTCGGAGTTGCTCCCGTAGGCTCTGGTATTGATTATATACTTGCTATCAAGCAGTTGCGAAACCAGCATGTCCTGCCAATCCCAGAAAACCGAGAGCATAGCCTCTCAAACACGGCAACTTTAGTTGAGCTGACGAGTCATCACGCACTTTGCGGTAGCCTTTTCATTCAAATAGCTAGCGATGGTGCTTTTGCATTACCCACGTATTGATAAAACATTCTTTAGCAAATCTCAACCTTTTGGCAATATCAGGGATTACCTGCATCACTTGTCGTCCCGTTGATCGTCGAGAGCGCGTCTGTGACCTTCGATCGTCGACGTAGGTGGGAAGTTAGGATTCTTTTTCTTATTTGCGAGATGCGGGATACTCCTAGCATCAACCTTTCGAATGCGCGTTCAATAACGCTAAATAATCTTTCATCCTGCTTACGTCGCGACCAAATTTCTGATGCATACGTTAGGGCAGGGTTAATAGTTGAGTCGAAAGGGTGGGCGCAAAATCGGAAGTTCCTTATATTGTACACTACATCCTCGATGCTCTTAAACGTTCTCCAAACCGCTCATTCCCTCTTGCCCAACTCTAGAGCTAAGTCGTTCATCTTGTTGATTTCCGACCTAGATAGATGTAACTGGAGCATTCGGAGATTGTCTTTCCGTTGAGCGTGAATGGAGCATTCAAACCTATCATTTCCTCACGAACACCGTTTCCGTTGAATTTAGTTGTACGCCAATCTATATACAAGTGTTGTCAAAGTCGATTAATACTCGCCCTGCTTAGCTGATGCTTGGTGTTATGAGGATGATATATCAGCAAAACGAAAATGGTTTAGTTGTCGACCGTCGATTTTCACTCCCATATCGTTTCATTCTATCCATAGCAGGGGATAAGGTTAAAAAAAGATAAAGCTCTGGGCGTTATTAATTCCTAAGGGATGCGCCATGCATTTGTCTTCAGTTTTTAATTTTGCTTCAGACGATTGAATGCATATCTGGCCTTTACAATGACTCGCGGTGGCCTCTTGCTGGACCAAATCAGTGCTGCTTATCGTCCCAGAGAAACCTGAGGCCAGTCTAGTACCAATTTACCGACCCCAGGAGGAATGGACGGCTTGGTGAGCCATGGGCACGAGAGTGAACCAATGACTCTGTGTGCACCGCAAAGCACCTCTAACCACTGCGTCTCCAGTCACTGTCATTATATAGTTGCGTTTTTTGTCTTCGTCAAAATAAAGAATTTAGAGGTCAGGGGATGGCAGATTATTAAACGAATTTTCAAGCTGTGTATTTGCTTCAGGTATCGAAAACTATGCTATAAAAACCTTTACGTCGAGACTCTCAACGAGACGTCTGTAACCTACATGGAGGTTACTTCATGGGAATGTATTGAATGGTTTCCTTGTTAGGTAATTTTATTCGTTCCATTGACCCTAGGACCGTCTTTATCACTGTGGTATCACGTCAGACTGTTCCTACACGGCTATTGATGGTAACAAGCAGTGAGAAGGACTGAATCCTCCAGAGTTGAATGGCAGGTGACTGGGCGGGAAGTAGTACCACTCACGTGTGCCTGCCTGGCACCACGCCAATCGATAAGCATAATAAGTTATCATCCGAATGCGTCGTGTTATAGCTACGCGCGGAAAATGGCTCGAGCCTTTATCAATCAATAAGCACAAATCTCAGTCTAAAGATGTCGTTGTCATGTTTGCACACATAGGGATCTCTTATCTTTGGTTCACCAGCTCGTTATCACTACGTCAAGAGACAATTCAGTTAAATGAAGTTGCTTTCCATAGAAAACTTGTTCAAAGTAGTCATAAAAGGATCTTTCGTCGTGAATGATCTTTAATCTCGATGCTATTATAGTACTGGTCTTGACTCTTGCAGACTATTGGCCAAGTGGTTTGGCAGCGCGCCAATTTTCGAAGTGAACTGTGTCGACGACGCTGAAAACACGCTCGCATCTCGTGCACTACGCCCAGTCACACACTCTCGTATACTCTTTGTCTCTTCAACTCTAACCGTCTCCGCCCATACGACAATGACATATAAGGCCATGATTCAGCAATACTCCGCTCTTTACCTAAAACGCGGCGGTGTTTTAATTTGGTCATATCGTCATCATTCCATAGCTCATTCCCAATCATCTTAAATTGTAGTTCTTAATTTCCTTTTTGAGCTGTTGTGATGGCAAGAGACTTTTTTCATTTTTGTTGATGAGATTCCGTGCCTTTAGGTTTTTATTTTTATTATGGTCAAGAGCAGCCTCGCGCGATTATTTTGATATATAGCACTTATACACTTGTTTTAAGACGAATGTATTTTGAGAGCAAAAACGATTTTTGAATCTTTTGGGTTCAAGTGATGCTGAGCCTTTTCATTAGATTAGCGAGGCCTGAAGTGACGGAACAATGGGGAAACTGCAGTTTTTGATACGAATTCAAGGCTGGAAATGAAGATTTAACATACAAGGATAAAGTCGGTCGCCTCTAAGAAGTTGACAGACAAGCTAATTTCAATACAACCGAGACGTCACCGTTGTTGACGACTCGCGTGCCCTGACAATTTTTGGCACCAAATTTTCACAGCCGCGCAATCATGAAATTGCCAGAAAGTGGGAGGAAGTAATTGAAGTTGAAGGGGAAATACTCTCACTAGTCATTTGTCGCTTTTACCTGCTAGAAAAACAGAATAAATATTTATAAAGGTGGAAAAGTCCCAAAAATTTCTTGCCAACCCAATATGTCACGCATATATGCAAGTTGCTGCTTATTTCATCACTCACGGTCTCGCACTCCACGATCGCTCTGGTTTATCAGTGTAGACAAATGTGCAATTATTTTTTCTATTTTTATTTCACTAACCACCTTACAGCATCTTTTCACTATGTGTATCCCAACGCTTTAGGCAATCAGTTCGTTTTTGCTCTTCCTCTTCAACGTCGTAGAATATTGGCTGAGCACGTCTCCTTGTAGTCTCGAGGATAGCCTGGCTGTGACGTTTCCTAGAGCACGTTCAACCCAACGCGCGCCGCGGCGAGCATCACCACTCGGCCACGGCTCCTCCCTCCCCTCTTGTGCCATCGATAATTTTACGTATTACGGCAAAGTGTTCCGCTGTGACTCCGCCTTAGATGAGTTTTCCTCTGCTCAGTTGCGCGCTCTATATCTCAGCTTACGCGTCTCTCCACGGCAGCCACATCCCACAGCACTTGTTGCTGAAGTCGATTGCGCGCATCTTATCACTCTTATCTTACTCCTATCTTCCTCATTGCACATATATCCTAGCATTCAATGCTCTTCAATAATCACTTAACCACTCCAAGTTTACATTATTTACAGAGTGTGCTTCTCTACGTTTGATGCCATTTTTCGTTGTTATCGTCGTGGTGTTGCTGAAAGTATATAAATAAACAATTAAATTGCTTAAATTCGGAATAAATTTACACTTTAGGATGTCAAATAAGCAGGCTCTGTGTTAGAAACACAACTCAGCGCACTTCCAACGCAGCTCTTCGTTACCTATGGGGTTCATTTTTCATAAGAGTTTTCCAAAGATGCATACCATTAATATGTTGAATGTGGTTGATAGTTATAGTCTTGAGAGAGAGAGAGAGAGAGTTAGAGGTAGAGGGATGTTAGTATCACAGCAACCATATCCAACTGGAAAATTACATTTTTTACTCAAGGAATCAACACTGCGCGAAGAAACTAATACAACTTCAGCTAAAAAAAATGGCCATTATTCATTCCGCCTAATTTCCTTAGACATTTCAAAAAATTTCTGTATAAAACGATGATCGGACCGCCATTCTATTCGCACTTACTCCGACTTTAGAACGCATGCTCTTACAAGCAAGAGAAAAGCAAATGAATATAAAGCAAAGGAAGAACGAAGTCAGCAAGCCCGCAGACAACGGGATAACGCGATGCGACACGTGAGGGGTAGGCGAGGTTGCTCTTATAATCCATGTTTCATTCTATTCAATACAATAGCTACTGTGTAATCCTTGCACTCTCCTTTTGCCTATTTATTTCTATTGCTTGTTGAATATTTTTTAGCCATGCATGTGGTCTGTTATGGGATATTATAGAACTCAAAACACGTGTTACGGCCTGACAGCCTCGTCCGTTGCCTTTCGTCTTCGTCATTCTCTCTTATGGGAGACCCAACCACCTTACACAGAAGAGACGCAGATATTCTATTTGCACTTGCTATTAAGTGAAAGAAATCACTAAATGAGCAGTGTTGTACACTCCATTGCTCTTAGCTGGTATTCATGAAATATCATACCGTTCGTTTCGAATATCTTCCTGAGACCACGCTTAAATTTTTGTATGCCTGATAAATGCGTGGCCCAAAAATATTTATCAGGTATATTGAAATCTGAGCGTCGCTTTGAGAAAACACAGATACAAATGGTATATTTCATAGACAGCCAAGAGCAATCGAGGGTATAACACCGTCAAATTGGTGATCTCTTTTATTTGACAGCTCATGTAACTAATAAGTCTGCGTCTTCTCTATGCAAGGTGTTTGGGTATACTGCCTAAGACAAAAGGCACCGTACAATTGCAAGGCCGAAACCCTCGTATTGCGTAGTAGTGTCGATTACGTCTGTCAGGCTTATTGAAATCTGAAGGTGCTCTCAAAAAAAACACTCGAAAAACTGTATGTTGTTATTGTTCTATCCTTCACAAGCATTCTCAAACACGAGGGGTAGGCTGTATCAAATTTTTCCGTGATTATAAGTATCCTTCAATAGGCGGTGGGCGTTTTCTAAACTATGATATGCATTACTCAAACAAGCTATACAAAGGTCAATGGTGGACATCGATCGAGAAAAGCTCTATTCTACAATTAGAAACGTGCGACAAACTTCTCTCCAGTGATTAGGTTGACTAAAAATTTGAGAAAACTATCGCCTACAATTTTAATTACAAACCTTTCGTTCCTAGGGTTTCTCAAAACCAGCTGAAATTTTTATATGCCTAATGATCATTTTTTGAGCCATGCATTTGGTATGTTATAGGACAATGATATTCTCACTCGATGGCACGTGTAGAGAGTTCGTCGTCGCCATCCCTCTAAAGGAATCATGTTTCCCCTTAGAGGATTGGCTAAAGGTGAAGGGTATCATCCGATTAGTAAGGCTGTCAATGTCACGTCTCGCGTATCAGGCTTTATAAGTTGCTCTATAATAGACCACATGCATGGCTCAAAAAATTAATATCGGTCTCAATTTCAGTTACCATGAAATGAGAACTCATCGTATGGAATATGCAGAATGAAAATTAACGGGTAGACGTAGCTAATTAGATCAAAGATCGCTTTCAGTGGTGTCAGTAATGCAGTCGTTTAATGGACACTAGTACCAACTGCCTTCCCTTTAATTGGCGAGTGGCTTGAGCGGACTCTAGTAAAACTTCCATTTTTTTCCTTTTTCTTTCTTTTCATTCCAATCACTGTAAAACCATTTTCACCGTTGTGGTCATCACTTGAAACCGTTCGCCAAGCAACTTTAGAAGGTTCCAGATGGTCATCAAATGGCGGATGAGTGGGCGAGCAGTTGTGCCATGCACGTGCGCCGACTTCAAAATACTCCAATCGATAAGCATATTTAGTTCTATCCGGCAAGTGTGTCGTGTCATATTAACGCGCGGATAGTCCCGCTTTTCTTCATCAATTAATGAGCATAAATTTCACTTCGATTATGTCGTTGTTATGTCCGCTTACGCAGGGATCGCTTATCTTTCGTTCACCAGCGCGCTATCACTACATCAAGACACAATTCTAATAAATGAAATTGCTTTGCACAGAAAACTTGTTCAACAGCAGTCATATACGAAAATTTCTCTGTGAATGATTTTTAATCTCGATGCCGTCATTGAACTGATCATCACTCTTGCAGACTACTGGTCAAGTGGTTTGGTAGCGCGCCAATTTTTGAAGTGAGTTGCGTCGACGACGCTGAGAACATGCTCGCGTCTCGCGCGCTATACCTAGTTACGCACTCTCATCGGCTCTCTCGCTCTCTGCCTTTAACCATGCCCGCCCACACGATACTGCTATATAGGGCCGTTATTCAGCAACACTCCGCTTCTTGTCTCATCAATCGCTGCCGTGTTCTGACATATCGTCATTATGTCATGGCTTATTCCCAATCGTTTTGAGCCATATTTCCGAGATTCTTTTATGAGTATAGGGTTGGCAAGAAATTATCCAAACTTATTCGTTCTAATGATTAGTGTTCAAATATTTGCGTTTTTGTTATAACTATCGTTTGGAGTAGGTTTTTGCGGTTATTTTGACAAATAACACTTATATACTACTCGTTTCAAGATGGAGATATCCCGAAAGAAATATGATTATTGACGCTACTCGAGTATCGTTTGGGTTAAAATGATGCTGAAACTCATCATCGGATTAACGAGACTTGAGTTGACCAAATAGTTGGAAGAACTGCAATTTTTGATCGTTTCAATGAATTCAAGGCTGATAATAAAGAATTGACGCACAAGCAAGGAGCCGGCCCCCTACAAAGAAAATAACCAAAGAGCTGTTTCAAAAGCATCTTCGTCTATGACTACTAGCATGCTGCTGGCGGCTTTCGATGCCGAGTTTTACCGCTGCTGGACCTGAAATTGCGGAAAAAGTGGGATAAGGTGATTGGAGTTGAAGGGAAGCACTTTCATTAGTTATTTCTTGTTTTTATTTATTAAAGAAACGGAGGAATTCTGCACATATACGAAAAACTCTGAAAAATTTTTTGCCAAATTAATTCGTCGCATATATATGAGTTGCCGCTCATTTCATCTCTGACGGTCTCCCATTCTATCGATCATTATAATTATTTTTCAATTTTATTGTACTGATCCGTCTCGCAGCTTGTTTTCACTGCGTAGATTCCGGTCCTTCTTGCAATCATTGTGTTTTTCATCCTCTTCTTGAGCGTTGTAGAATAGTGGTCAAGCACGTCTTCTTGCCATCTCGAGGATAGCCTGGCTGTGGCGTTACGCGCTCGGCCTTACGAGCTCCGCAGCAAGCATCAACACTCGGTCACGGTTCCCCCACCCCATCCCCCTCTTTCGACGCTATTCTTATACATTACGGCTATCTGTTCCGTTATGGCTCTGGCTTAGGTGAGTTTTCCTCTGCCCATTTGTGTGCTCCAGTTCTCAGCTTACGCGTCTCACCGTAGCCACATCTCATGCCACCCGGTGCTAAAGTTGATTGCACGAATTGTTATCTTATCACCATTTTCCTCACCGCATATATATCGTAGCACTACATGTTCTCCACTAATCACTGGACCACCTCATCTTTGCAATAGCCACAACGTCTACTTCTATACCTTTGCTGTTATTTTTTTGTTATTATTGTCGGACTATTGCCGAAAATATGTAGATAAACAGTTCAATTTCCCAAATTTGGGATGAATTCACACAACACGGTGTCTAATGAGCAAGTCTTGTGTTAAAAGTTACTCGACGTACTTACAATTGCGTTTCTTCTCGTCGAGTCTTGAGGCAAACAAATTCCAGTGAAAGAGTCACCGTCATGCACCGGTTCGTTACTTATGAGATTCATTATTTAGATGAAGACTTTGGATTCTGGTCGTGCTGGAGGAACACCTATTACTCAGACGCCATCACAACAGCAAACAACTCTTGGTGCGCGAGTTTTTCTCGTCTTTTATGCCTTATGACATCTTCATTAAAGGCATTACAAATACTTCAGTTACCATCATATTTCGTTTCTAGTGCAGCGTAAATTTATCAGCTTATCGTATTGCATTGTCGTAAAAACGTACTTTTTCTTGCACATCCAAAGAAGATGCTGCGTGAAAATGAACTCCGCTTTTCTCAGGAGTATTTAAAAGTTGTTTCAGGAAATTTTCATTTCCAACAGGATCCAAATAATCCACAGATTTGGATTATCACGAACGATCCTGCTGCAGCAGCACCTTCAAGTCGGCACGCAAATCATTCAAATAATCAGTCAGCTAGAATGCCTGGCGGATCTGAATCGTCCAATATGATGCCTCGTGATTACAAAATGGTAATGGATGACGTTATGCTTTTACTGTTTTCTCAAGTCCTTGATATCACTGTATTAGTGATCTAATGTAGTACTCTACAATGGGTGCCTACTGTGTAGGTTACCATACCGTTAGTTGCTAATGTGAAGCATTTGGTGATGAGTTTTAATTTCAGTCACAAACATTAACAGTCTTCACAATTTGTCAATTACTTTTGTAGAGTCGGGTGCCAAAACGTTGTGCGTGCACGTGTCCATACTGTCAGAACTCTAGCGCACCAAGAACGTAAGATTATTAAAGCCATTGAATGTGGGAAATACGAGGAATTGTCGGCGCTCATAATATTGATTTTAGAGGTGATGGAAAGCAGCGACTCCATATATGTCATATATGTCAGAAAATATATGGAAAAACGTCAAATTTGAGGCAATTTTTGAAGTCAAATTCAACTCCAGAAGTCGATTGCTCACAAAAGAAAAGGATCATTTATTGCAGGGCTCATCTTCGTGGACATGCTGGCAATAAACCGTTTGCTTGTGATTGGCAACATTGCACTAAACGTTTCACAAGGTTCGTGTCTTGACAAGCATCGATTTTGATGTGTGTCCACAAAATTTCTTGTCAAATGATTTCGTTTGAAGTTGTAAAAATTATTTTATGTGAGTTGAGACGAAGTTTGCGAGACAATATAGTCGTTACACGTTGTCACCTTAGATTTCAACAATGTTGGTTTTCTTTTGATATAGTTTTGATCTAACAGCAAAAATCTATCGACTGAGAGGTGGTGATGGTACAGTGTCATAGTACACTGTGCCATCATCACATACGCCACCCTCCTTGCTTCAATGCAGGGCTGAATGTGGGGCGGGGGTCACTGATGAGGAGGACGAACCTCCGAAACACCGGTGTATGACCCTGGGCTTACCAACCCCTTTTTTGAGCTTAAATCATTCTTTTTTTGGAATGTTGGTTTTGATTGTATCATACTTATTACTTCTGCTTACTTTCATTCGCAGAGATCTAACATCATTGTGTTGTTGAGCAATGTGTTTAGAAATGACGAACTGCAACGACATCGCCGTACTCATACTGGTGAGAAGAGATTTGCTTGTGGTGATTGTGGCAAGAAGTTTACGCGCTCGGACCATCTGACGAAACACGAACGGACCCACACCAGAAAACGTATGTTGATGACGCAACCACTGCGAGTGAATTACAACTGAAGTGCTATGATGGACATGATTGCAGCTACCTGCTTTTCTCAAAGTTTCCTCTTCTCGTTCATTTTGTACTAATTTAACATCTGCATAACAGTGCCTTTGTTGTTCGTTCATCAGACGAGCACATAACAACCGCAAAGACCAAAACGTTGCATTTCATCCAGATCTAATTCCAGAAGTTGATTTGTCTTTGTACAGTGCGCCAAACTAAAATCTCTCAGATTAGCATAAGTAGTAGTGTAGAGGCATATGTGAGTCATCCAGCATGATCGAAGAGGTTGAGTTAGTGCGTTCATCAAAAAATTCCTCAATTTCCTTCAAAATAGTGTTGTAACGTTTGACATAACTACATTTGTTTATTACTAATTTTAACGCACTTCTTTGAGCTGATCATGTTTGGAAAGGTAACCGATTGCCAAATTGAGTGTTTTATTTTTGCAATAATCAAGCATCCTAGTTCTGTTCAGACGCGATGATTAACACGATCTAAGATCAAGGTCTACCACTTCTCTTATTAGTTCGAAATCACCTTTCCCGGTTACTCTATCGTCTCGCCGTTTCATTAGCTCTGTTCAAGTCTGCTTCGATTCACTTCTTCGTTTTCCTTGCTATTCGGTTTTTTCTAACAGTGCTGCCAATACCAACTTGTTGATAGATTTTGGCTGTTTCAATATAAGGGAATCTTATGCCTAATGTTACGCTTGAAATCATGTTTTGCAGCATCAAATAGTCGAATTGTTTTGTTAGTAAGTCCTGTGGTAATTCGTTGTTTATTATTTGTACTGTTCAAAATGCCTTCTATGAAGTCGTCTAGCTCATTCAATAATGCTACTGTTTGGTAGGTAATCCATCCAAAAAGTAATCTGTTTTTTTTTTTGTAGAAAACAAACAATAGTTATGTATCAAACGTAGAGTCATATAAATGCGAAGTCTTTTTGCTATTTGGATTTTGAGTTTTATAAAAATTAAGTTTTAATTAGTTCAATTAATTGCGAAAAGTTTTTGCCAAAGCTACAAAGTTCTTGTTGGTCTCATTTTTGATTAGAATTTGATGTTCACATTTGTTAAATTAAATGAAGTAAAAGAGATGACGTGGAAGGATAGTTGCGAGTGACTGTGATAAACTCGCAACGGTGCACAGTACCTCCTGATTGAGATTAGGGTCCTTTCATGCTATACGGGGTCAAACGAAGAAACGACCCGTTCGCTGGACAAGGACTTTTCATAAGAGTATTAGTAGTCATTCTCAATCTCCAATCTCTGGCTGCTGCGCTACGTGGCCGTTTTTTGAAAAAGCCTTGTTATAACGGATGTAGCAGAAACATATGTTTCATACGCGCATGTTTCTCGTATAAGAGAACTTTGTTCTAAAATTAAAAGTATCCATTCGACAGGGTGATTTTAGACGATTCCAACGCTATGTTTATTTTCTGGAAAGACCGTTTCACTGCAGTGTAGTGGGAAGAAGAAGATCGAGTTTCACGTGCGTTTGCTAGTCGTCTTTTGTGTGTGTTGGGCATATACTGGACGTGGCTTAGTATGGCATTCGGCGATCGATTGATCAAATTTGCTAGCGGTTTACATATGTGACGTGCGATTTTTGTTATTTAGTATGGGATTTCTTTTCGCTTTGATAGAAACTCCAAATAGAACGTATGACTTTGATACTACAGGATTTCCTCTACGCGGTCAATTTGTTTTTCACGCGTCCAACGAAGTAATAAGCAAATGGGCGCGGCTGTGCAGAACGTGGTTTTATTTTCAGTGCCACATCGTTTTAAAAAGAGCTTTTCCAAAAAACTCCCACTTAGCACAGTAGCCAGAGAACTAAGAGTGCCAGAAATTTTTGTAGATTCTGCATTCGAAGATAAACATTCCGTCGGGCATATATGAAGCATTCATAACCAGTCCGCTCCCCTCAATATCGTTCTTGTTATGAGAGAAGCACGAGCTTCACATGCGTGCTTCGATACTTGAACCGAAGGTGTCCATCGATCCATATGTTTCGGTGTCTCGAAACACTAAAAAATTGGACTTTGTAATCCTTCCTCATTGACGGAATGGCGCGTTAAAGCACTGAACCTGATACGTGGCTTAAATACGAAAAATTCCACTTTTTCATTTCGTCATTCACTTTTTTTCCAAATTCTTTGTCTGGACATATTTTTCAAAATAAACATACTGAATAACCATAGTAAACGACAAATTAGTTCTGTTGTATTTGCTGTTCTTTCTTTGACCTTCTGGGGACCGTGAAGGTCTTTTTGATGCTCAGCGGGAGACGCGAAGTCTCACTCAGCTACTGTTCCCACAACCTCGACATTAGCGATCGGTTATATTTTCCTTGCTGGTTAAGCCACTAACACGAGGTTTACGATTGTTATTTTATTATGCAAGAGAATACGAGCAGCTTGGGGAACGTTTAAGAACATCGAAGATGTAGTGAAGAGGACTAAGAACATCCGACTCCGTGCCCACTTTTTCTACTCGACGATCATCCCTGCCCTAACGTATGCAGCAGAGACCTGGTCGCTGCGTAAGCAGCATGAAAGATCACTTGGCGTTATCGAGCGCGCAGTCAGAAGGTAGATGCTAGGTGTATCCTGTATCTCGCAAATGAGAGAAAGGATCCGAAGTTCCGACCTAGGTTAACGATCGAAAATCAGAGACGCCGTTCTACATACCAGGATATCAAAAATAAGGTGGGCCGGACACGTGATGCGCTTCAACGACAACCGATGAACGAGAGCCGTTACCGACTGGATTCCCCGGTATATGAAGCGCTATACGGGAAAACCGAAGATCCATTGGTCCGATATCTTAACGAAAGCTATAGAAGAAAGATATGATGCTCAGCGAATCCATAGAGCGAGAAGGACCCACTGGGCTATTCTTGCACGTGATAGGGAAGACTGGAAGTGTTGCTGGTACCCGCTCGAGTCACTTAACGATTGACGGGACGATAAGTGATACAGATGATTATATTTTACTGCATCGAATATTCGAATATGAGCGCTGTACTGCACAAGGAAATTCGACTCGAACAAGGGCGAAGTAAATATATACGCACTGATGTAGAGTGGTGTGCAGAACTTTCGCGTCAGGCGGTACTAGAGCCCGCGCCTCACTCTTTCCGGCATTGCTTGCTCTATCCGTTGCACTACTGACTCACATTTAGAAGCGGTTAAAGTTATTAATGTGTTAATATACTATGTTATGTTATTATGAAATAAAAAAGTTATTAACCGCTAAAAGCGGTTAATTAAAAAGAATCTTGTTTGATTTTTGATACCCAATATCTGTCAGCGTGACCGGGTTCTATGTCGAGACCGACTACCCGGGCCAGGCCGTTGACGGCTGGTGGCTGGCAGATAGGTGCACTGTAGAGTAGAAAGAGCGATGTGCAAAATGGGCGTGAGTAGTGTAACGGATAGAGCACGCATCACCGGAAAGAGTGAGGTGCGGGTTCTAATCCCGCCTGGCGCGAAAAATTTCCATATCACTCTACATCAATGGGTATATATTTGTAACATCATACCACTTCTAGAAGCGGTTAAATAAAAAGAATCTCGGATGGAATCTTTCTTTGCCTCCATGTAATGCACAAGTTTCGAGAAAAGTCCAATGGTGATGAATTTTAATGCAATTTTCTTTTTGAAAGTTGTAGCTGTAGCCATATTCTCTTTCTAGAATAATTGAATCAACTACTTTAATCACGAAAAAATTTTGCTGGGTTAAGCATTACAAATGTGATGACGGGCTATGTAAAATAAGTAAAATAAACAAGTTTTTGGAAAGACTGTAGAGGAAGTTTGGCTGATTAAAGGCGCTGAGAATGGATGGTCAATAATATCTGCGACTGATGCGCAAAAGTCATCCTTCTCTTTCACCCGGCTAAGAAGTATTACTTTTGATTACTACTCAATTTTACACAGCCTTTCATCACTATTTACAGCGCTTATTTCAGAACTTCATCATTTCGATTCGTTTCTTTGCATTTATCATCCTCAGAGGCCTTCGAACAGATCACAGCTGCTCCAGCTGCTTCTTAAGGATTTCGTCTATTTCGTCTTTTTCTGAATGTCGTAAAATGCTGTTTGGTGGCAAAGATTGAACCAGCACCTTGCTTCTCGCATGACTGGCCACTGAACTACCTATCCGGAAAGTTTGAAGAATGTTATTTCAGAATCTCATAAATGCGAAATTTTGCAATGACTTATCATCAAATTAACCCACCACTTTCTAGAAACATCCAAAATTTCGTACTTCAGCTCAAAAAACTTAAGCTATGTGTCTTTTATTTTCACTACTTACTATTGTTCCATACAACAGACAAAACAAATGAATCACTGGGTGGATTGCCTACAAGGATAATGGAAGAAAAACGAACAGACGATAGACAGTGTCGTATCAAACGATCCTCGTTTTTTGTGTCTATATACTTATTTTGCCAAGTATTCTGTTTATTAAAATGCTAATAATTACAACTAATCAACATGAGCTGTTGCACAATGGATCACGACATGAGCAGATGTGGTGCGGTAGAGACATACACGTCAAAATCTGTTCACGAAAACATTTTACCAGGTTCGTTACACCAATCGCTTACATATTAAAATTTATTCTTCTAAAAATTTCGTTGGGACCAACAAGTTGCTGTTCTTTTCTTTTCATTACATAGCTAGATTTTTGAAGTGATTCAGAATTTGATCAAGAACATTCAATATGACTTGTTTCCAGTGATCCATTTCAGCCTGCCATAGAGTTTTTGAGCCTCTCTTTGTTTCTACTTTCCTCAAGTCTGTGTGCCAGGCGCAAAATTCTGCTTACAACAATCCAAGCTCTCGCGATTCTGTAGAAAATGAAGAAACGGCATAGTTGCCAAAACTTTCATGACTGAAAACGTTTTCTATGTCATTGATTCTAAATCAAGTTTCTTTGACATATGCCTGACTTGGATGGACTTCCCCTCATACATCGCCTGAATAATGAGCGACTCGAGTTGGTTCCCTGTCGTTCCTTGAGGTTGCTTATTTTCCTATATAAAGGCACCTGAGTGAAAAACCAATTTTTCAAAAGGAGAGCAGCGAAAGGAATGGTATCATTTGCTTGACTGTGTGTCACGGAAGATACAAAATAATATTCCCTCCTTGCAATCGCTCCGAATTATTGGGCCCAAATGAGATGCAAGAGAAACACGGAACCGCCTCCCTTTGATCCCTTCACAACCTCCGTCATTTTTGCATGGAATGTCACCATGGAACTACGTACCATGAAAGCATTATTTAAGTTCATATTTAAATCAGAATGCACGACCCACGAGCACGTGCAAAATGCACGATTTTAGAGATTTCTGGGTTCCTTCTGATTCTGAGGGAACAAATGAAAAAGCGATCTCATTCACTGGAGAAGAACCTTTTATAGGAGTATTAGTAATCATTCGAATGCTGAGACTTGAGGCTACAGCTCCACGTGGTCGGTTTTTTGAAACACCCCTTTGTGACGCTGTGCTTCTAGATCAAATAATATGTGTGAAGCTTGTCTTGCCTTCTTTTATATGACGCGTATAATTCGTTGGAAGCGGAAGGGCATATAAGTGTGTAGAGAGTTTTTCGTAGTGCCTTAGTGAATCGCCTTATCAGGAGTTCCTTTCAAAGCAGATGAAATATTCCCAATTGAAAAACAATCTACCGATCGTCCTCCTCGACCCACCCCATGTCGCGCCGCTGTCACGGCTATCGCCTTATCGAATAGTTAGGAAACCACTTGCCAAAATTGTGAACCTCAACCTTATTTTACCTGCTCAACCGTATTTCCGAAAATAAGCACATGGCTGGAATCACAAAACATTACGCTTAGATGATTACTAACAGTCAAAAGAAGGAGCCTTTCGGGCAAGTTTTATCGCATAAATCAAAAAGCCAGAGGAGATCAAAAGATGAAAGAGATTTTCAAAAAGCATTTTTGAGTTCTTTGAAGCTTGCGCTACAGTTTGAGCACTAGTACTCGAAGGAATGAGTTGTGGCCGGTGAAATATAAGCGAGATAAACAAAAAATCACGTAGTTCTATGGAACCCGGCGACGTGAGTCTGTAGTCAGAAGTTTCAGCTTTCGAATCAATACTAACTGTTTTATGAAAAGTCCCTCTATAGTGATTGAAAACAGTTCTTCATTTGCTCCCTTGTAATCAAAAAGTACCAATTTCTGATAGGCATGCCGGTGTCACGACTCATATTATCACAAAATGAGAAACTATTTTATTCTTCACAACTGCAAAATATTGTTCCTACACTATTCCTCTGACATATCAATTCTGGCCAAGTTACCAAGCAATACTTGCGATGCACTGTTGAGTGTTATAGGCAAGTTTGAGATCAAAAATCCCAGTTAATATAAAACCTTTGACACAGTCGACAGTGCATAAAATTCTGTACGACTACAAATCAGTGGTGCGCTATGGAAAGACAGCGTTGACTCGGCCAGGCACGATAAGCATAAAACGCTGAATTCTAACTACACGGTGAGAAGAGTTTAACTTGTTCTCTTTTGTTTGTCGTTCCATTTTGATATATCTTGTGAAGTCTAAAAATTAATGATCAAGTAGTTCAAAAATAAAAAGGATTCCGCAGCAAGTAGAATTCTAGCTATTGTTGGTGAAATCTTTTATATCGCGCATTGAAATTGCTTAGCTAGCTCTGAACAACATAGAACTTGGAGTCGAATGGCGACCGTCGTTTCCTAGAATCAGGATTTAACGCGCATTGCGATGTTCATTGCACTCAGTGCACAGCAGTTTTGGCAGAATATCTAGGTATGCTCTTTGATCATACAGGTGGTTTAGATTTCCGAATTTTAGTGTGAATGAATATTTACAACAAAACTTCTTCACGTGAAAATCGCTTTTGTTGGCACCTGCGGAAGGCCAATTTTTCATAAGGATATTTGAAGAAATGCCGCATTTGATTCACGTGCAAGGCTTGGGGAAGTAAATGCGCTGTTATTAGTGGAACAAAGATGGCGTAGCTGCCGGGTACCAATTTCCATTTTAATGAAAATTTAGTTAAACTCTGACATAATGTTCTATGAATATAAACAGGTAATTTGGTGTCACAGTGTCATCTCCTCTGCCAGTGGTGGTGCGGTGTGGCATTAAAAATTTGTATACAGAGTCGGCGCCTAATTCATCGGCGCGTAGCATCAAAGTTTTTCGAGAAACAAGTCGAAACGTGCAAAGTGTAGGTAACCTCCATGAAGGCCATTTCTTGCAAATGTGTCAAGTGATGGCTTTGTTTCTTCTTTTTTGTCGTTTCTTACAGGCAAAGACCTATTTTGTTATTATGCCGATCACGTGAGGGTGTCTTCCAGAAGCCCAGAAAACTCAACAAACGGTGGAGAAGATTGAGTTTTCTGAAAGACTCCTGAATGGTAATGTCTGAGCAGGCTACTGCCACACACATGCATCGGCTACTAGCTATGACAATCGATAAACATGGCAAGACCATACACGAATATATCGTCGCCATACTTACGGCGATCGTGACAATCATCTTCACCAGTCAAAGAACATTCGTTTCATTTCCGTTACGTCATCGTCATATTAAAACGCGATCCTATCTCTGTTATTCAACATTCGCCAGTCGATGCGCATACGCTTGTTTACAAGTGTATCGCCACTATGTGAAAACTTATTCCAAAAAATGAGGTTGTTCTCGGTGACAAAACTCATCTGAAACATTTCTATATTCTTCTGCTGAAGTTTACTAAATTCCTATTGTTATTCTAGCAATGATCTCGGCCAGTACCGACTATCACTTTAGCATACCTTGACAGCGTAACAATATCTGAAGTGTACTGCGTGGATGACGCTCAGAAACACGTTCGCGTTTCGGTCACTCCGCCCAACCACACTCTCTTGTTGTCACTCTGACTCCCTATCTATAGCCATGCCACGCCCTCCCGACACTGATATGTAAGGCCGTTGTTCAGCAGCACTCAACTCCTTACGATCCAACGAGGCCTTGTTCTGACTGTTCATATCGTGATCATCTCATAGCCCATTCCTATCGTACTGCTATGTAACGGATCGTGTAAAGAGTCTGTGCCGTTTTGGTGTTCAATATGATTTTTACAACTAAATTACATGATTTTGGCATCGCTCATTTGTGCATTTTCTTGCGTTCACTTTGTTGTACAGTTTGCCTATACTCCTTAAGATGGAGTCGTCTTGGGTACAAACGCTCTTGCTACTCATGCACGAATGGCGCGTCGGTGAAACTGTTAACGAAGCGATAGAAGTTAAAAGAGCTTGCGGCGGTGATATGACTGCGAAAAAGACGGTCAGGAAGTGCTTTAGGTCAGACAAGTTATATATCAAATTGCTTGCAAGAAAATGCACAGCTGAATGTTGCCAAAATCATATAACTTTACTGCATAAATCATATAGCGATACGATTTTTTACACAACCTGTTACTTCCATGGTCATAGCCCTTATGAGCTATCTCATACATGCGTAAGTCACTGAACACTCTATGGCTTGGGGACCGGCTCTTTACCAATCTATATACTTCACTCTTATTGCCGATCATGGCATCATCATTTCCGATAATCGTGACTGTCTGTTCTACTATGATTGCAGCTTGAGTGAGGTGAACTCTGCTAGGATGCTCGCTTTAGGTCTCTTGCCTCTCTGTACTTACATCTCACGTCGCTCAGTGCTGGAGACAGTTGTACATAATGTTGTTCTATCACTATGTTACCTCTTTACCACTGCACGGAGATCCTTGCTCAATCAGCACATAACTGGTTATGCAATCATATTAATCCATCAACAATCTGATAATATACTTTAAGCCTTTCATTAGATCTGTTATGACCGCTCATACAATGCAACACACGTGTTTTAGCCATACAACCTCTTTATTTGCACAATGCTTTCTCGTTTAGTCAATTCCTTAGGTAGTTACCCCAATGCAAAAGAATCGACGACGAACTTTTTACGTTCGAAGTAAGCGAAAACGATCACCGTGGATTGAATGTCTGTTGCATGGAATATGGCTGCTACGTGGGCATATGAAATAGAAATGAAAATCGGCTATTTTGGGGCCTTCATGAGGCTTAATTTAGCAATAGTCATATAGCGTGTCTGCACTCATACCTTTGTTGTCATTCTTTTGTTGATGTCGTTGTCACACGGCTGTTGTAAATATATAGATGCATAATTTAGCTACCCAAGTTTGGGGTAAATTCGCACAGCAAGCCGTCAGTCAAGCAAGCTCACCTCCGCAAGCCAATCGTGAGCAGTTCCACTTGCGTATCCTCTTTTTGATTCGTTAGGCAATACGATTTCTATTGAAGAAACACGGATATGGATGCAAGGGTTGATTACTTGTAACCCCCCATGTCTGTGGGATTTTTTAGTAGTTTTTAGTCATTATCGTGCTGTAAGTGAATGATAGGTATATTCTATAAAGAAAGTATTGCTACAGCCATTGAATTCAGTTCCAAAAATTACATAGTGACATGTAACTGACCCAATACAGCTCAACTAAGAGATATTATCGAGGAAATGACAGTGTAAGAAGAAACTAGCCTGTTTGTCTTTGGTGAAAATGGCTATTATACACCAAGCTTGATTTTTTTCGGCTTTTTATGACATTCCGTTAAAGAGCGATGGACGGATCGCCATATTACTTGCACGTGCACGATCGTTGGAATGATAGCTCAAGTTGTGGTGGAAAGAACTCGCAAGCGGGCAACAAGCGAAAAAAAAGGGAGACCAATAGGATACTGGAAAATTTGTGGAACTACACGAAGTGTTAGTTTGGTCGCTCTTATAGCATAAGTTTCAATCCGCTCAGCACTATACTGCAACATAATCGTTGCGTTTTTTTTACATAGTTGTTGCAAATGTTCTTACCTTTCTAGGTCGTGACAGACACACGTGAGAAGCCATAATCAGCGATTTGCTTAAGTTTCTATCATAAACCTGCTGCACTGCAATTTCGATTAATCCACAGCGGGCAATGGGCGTTTCGTAGAGTTATGCTCTATCCACCCTTTATGCAACCGATAAGAGATGTGTGAGAGTCATATTCTCTTTGTTAACCTACTTTCGCGTGCAGAACGTGTAATATACATTTTATACTACATATACTACATACTTATTTTGGCTCACAGAAAGTGTAACACACGCCCGCTATGTGACCGATAAGAGATGTGTGGGAGTCATATTCTCTTAAATAGCATATTTTGGCGCACAGAACGTGTAACATACATTTTTTTGGTCGACATCATACCAACACGAATGTTACGCTAAACCTCGGTCAGTAAAAGCTAAACTCAGCAGTTAGAGTGATACAAAGAATTCTTCTTAAGTGCGTTCATTGGATGGAGTTCTAGCAAAGCTACATTGACTACTATTGCAGTTTCACCCTTCATAACCCATGGACTATAAACATATGTACACTAGCATAAATGCAGCTCATACATATGAACCGACAAAGTATAATGGGTTCTTTCTGATTATAAGAAAACAAATAAAACCGACTTCGTTTGGTGACGAAGAAAGATTCATAAGAGTGCGGTAAGCATTCAATAGCTGAGATTCTGCCGCCCCAGTTACCGGTTATTAAAAAAGTCCCTTTTGACGTCGCTACACAGGAGGACTTCTTGCGTCAAAGATGCGCTTATCTCTCGCCGGACACACTTTTCCTCTGAGGTAGTAGCCATTTGAAGCATATTCGTCTCTGATGTCAACGATGTACTTATATCCTGAAAAGATCGGTTCACCGAAACGCAGCAGGTAAAATAAGCTGGGTGGCCATGTTCGAGAAAGTCGAGAAGGGTTGGCCATTCGCGATCGACTGGCGAAGGCGTCCACGTGAATAGCTGCTAATGCGATTATTTGATTTTCCAACATGAAGGCGCGTTGTCGAAATCTATGAACTGTGAAGGAGGTCTTCAGCATCACAGTCGTTCCTTTGATCTGGAGGTCGCACACCACATCTGTAACGCGCAGTACGGTAGATCACGTGGACTGCACTGTAGCTCGAGCCTCCTAGTCTCTATTGTAATGCTTTCAAATCAGTGTTGGAAGCAGTTAGAAAGTTGTGGCCTGCTTAGTTTCAGCAATGAGATCACAGTGATGATTGAAGTCCGAATTCATGGAAAAATGAAAGTATTTGAAGTCTTTTTATAACGAAGTCATACGTTTTACGTAGTGCTTCCTGATGGCAATACTCTTTCGATCCTATGAACGCGTAGAGAAGTATTTTGTCTGCGAAGTATTGCGTCAGCGGTCACGAGACCGCCACACCACGCGATATGAATGGCACCCAGTCCTCCGTCTCCTCACATCGAATTCAACTTATTTTACCTGCTGTGTTGTAGAGAAACGGTCTTTTCAAGATACAAGCGCAGCATTGGGTTCCGGGAGCACTACGCATTTATAAGATTATTAAAAGTCCGAAGAAAAAGCTTTTTTCGACGAGAAATATGCGCTAGACTTGCGTGGAGATCGCAGCCTTATAGAAGGGTATTTCGAAAAAGTGGCGACTTGGGTGAGTGGCCTGAAGTCTCAGCTTTTGTGTGGTTACCAACACTCCTATGAAAAATTCCTCTCCAGTGAATGAGATCGATTTTTATTTGCTCCCTCAAAATTAAAAAGATCTGTAAAATCTCTTCTGCACAAAAGCAATTTTTTCAACACCGAGTCTTCTAGCTATCGAAAAACTATCATCTATATCAATGAGTCAACGTATCCGTGATGGTTGGAGCTCCAAGTGGTAGTAAGTTTTTTCGTCTTCTGAACAGTAATTCAGAAGGCAGTACCGAAAATTAGACAATGAGTGAGTCCAAACGGCAAAAGCAAACCAACGACAAGGTTAAGACCATCTATCATCACTCAGTTGAAAATCCAATCACCAACATGTCCCGTCTTATACTTGCTTATAAAAACACATAAGACGGACCGACGGATGGAATAGCATGGTTCTTGAAGTTAATAACAACTCAGTTAGTAAGACACATTCCAGCTCATCTGACTAACACTCAGATTTCCCTGGACCGTCTGCACAACGCGAATCCAAGTAACGCGTTCGTAATGGAGTCATTTGACGTCACTTCTCTCTATACCAATATGTCAAATGACTCTGCATTACAAGCCACACTTGAGCTTCTTACAAAACATTGAGGGGCTATAAACATGCTTGGCTTATCGATTCTGTAATTCATGATACTCCTAAAAGAGTGTCTGAATTGCTCAGCCTTCAGATGGTCGGGGAAGTACTTTGCACAAACTAGAGGGTTGGCAATGGAACAGCGACTGGTGCCTAACCTAGTCCAAAGTAGAGGCTCCAGTGATTGATCTCCGGCTTTTACTCTATCGTAGGTATATAGATGACTGCTTGGTCATCTGTACGACTCAAGAAAAGCTAGACAGATGTTGTAGGTTGCTAGGTGAACAGCTAGAGTATATAAAATTTATCTGCAAGACACCAACAAATAATTGGCTTCGTTTTCTGAATGTGTAAATAAACTTAAGCGATATCCAAATGGTACCAAAGCCAAGTAATAAGAATATCCTCTATCGCTGTCTTTTCTCACATCCATCGCACATAAAAAAGGCGCCAGTAAAAAACATGTTTCGAACAGCCGCCGGTGTGTGCACCGAGAAGTAGGAGGAAGAAATTTCGAAAAGCTAGTTCGGGAAATAGCTATTTCTAATGGCTACAACTTAGTAACCCTCGGCTTAGGTTTAGAAGAAACAACACGTCCTTGCACGAAACTTTTAGAGAAAGTAAGATTCCGTTTATTCTCCAACTCTTTTCAAATAAATACGACTATAAAACGTTGTTTGAAAAGAGCAGGCTTAGATCTTCTGTTGTCAGTAACAGAAATACCGCCAAATACTCTTAGGCGCTAATTAGTTCGTAATCGTTTATATGACCGCCTCTACACTACAAAAATTGCCGAATGTGCCCTTACTGTAGAGACGGTGATTGCATGAGCGTAGGTACAGTGTACCTAATCTTTTGCAAAGCGTGCTACGATAAATATATTGGCTAAACGGGTAGGCCGCTATATGCTCGCATAGAAGAACACCAGCTGACATGTGCTATACTAGAAAAAAAAAACACCCAGCTAGATATACATCGAGCCCAAAAGCATGCCGGAGGATTTGATATAAAGGTCACCATCTTTGAGCAACAGCAAAAATATCAGAGCGAAAGATACTTGAGGCGTTCTGAATAAACGCGACCAATCCAGCTATGAACCACAGGGAAGAATGAGTCGTAATCACCCGTGATATGAGTCAGTATATAAGATTGTTATTTTGATGGGTATAGTGTATTACTGGCCTACGTGATTACCGTTCCGTTGTCCTTCACCTGTTCATTCAGTGGAAAACATATAATTAAGGCAGTGAGTATGTTTAAAGTTGACTTTGTGCTTGATGCGATCGAAATCTAGGTTTGACAATTCTCTCCAGAGAAGTGATGAAAGTGTTTGACTGATGGGTTTGTAAACACTTTGACCTTTCCAGGCTCTGACAAAGATGACCTGCCGAAACGTCAGCTGTTTGATTGTGTGAATAAAGCTTGTTTTTAACACCTTGTGCCCGCTTAAGAGGAAAGAAAAAATTAGCAAACGTTTTGCACACCACTCTACAACGTTGGGTTTGGTGTAAATGTCTTCAGACACTATGACTATATACCTACCAGGGCTCTGCTCTGCCATCACTGTTTTTGCGATACAAGGTATCGATCTGTAAATAACTGAAAGTTAAACCGAGAATAAGTGCAGTGCGAGTTCGATTACCGTCTGAGGTTCAGAGTTTTGCAAGTCACTTGGCATTAATGAATATATACTTATAACATCATGTCTCCGCTGAAAGATCGGATAAATGATTTGTTCTGCTCTTGCATCATACATAGTAGGGTTCACCGATATGAAGAAAAAACGAGAGTTTTTGATCCTAGTTTTTATGACGAAAAGCGGGTTGCGTCAGGTGCTAAAGACACATAAATGTATATAAACGTATATTTGGACAAATTAATCAGTTCTGGGCAAGTCGCTGAACTCAACAACAGCTGGTGGCGGAAGGGGAAATCACTACTAGGGGATGTAAGGAGTACATAACTTTGTAATTAATCTGCTCTTGGATCTGGAACATTCGCCGCTTTGTTCTATTTTATGAAGAAAAATGTGTGACAAGGAAATTCGAGGACAGCACTGAAAAAAACTAATTTAAAAATAAGAACAAAAGAAATTAATTGCATATGAAGAAAATCACGTCAATAAGCATTCGTCAACTGAACAACGGCAAGCTAGCAATTCGTGGAGAAAAGGTGCTATCACGAAGTGTCGGAGGCGTAGGCTTTGTCGTTTTCATCCTTCCATCACCCATCTCGTCGACTCATACGAAATCTTTTTCCCTCGCCTAGCTAATCTTAGAGTCCAACTAAAGCTTGATACTAAAATTATTGTCACCAACTGTTATTCACCAACCGGCCCAGCTGATGAGCACAAACTAGACGTTTTTTATAATCATTTGGAAGAAGTTATCCACAATGATAAAGCGTATTACTAATTCGTTGTCGGATACTTCAATGCCAGATTAGGAATGGCTAAGAAGAGCGAATAGAGAATTGGAAAAATTGGATTACAAGAGAGAGACGAAGATGAAAACCGTCTCACTGAATTCCTGTCTGCGGCACGTCTGTTCTACGGGTATTCACTTTCCCTAAAGAAAAAACACCTCCACTGGACAGTAAAGTCACCTAACGATACGACGCATGCGAAAATCGATCACATACTCACCAACCGAAAAAGGTGCCTGCTCGATATAACCGTAGTGCTATCATTCTGTATTGGGTCCGACCACCGCCTTATTCGAGCAAAAATACTATTTAACCGCAAGCTTGAAAAAATTCATGTCATTGTTCAAGAAGAAGTTGTCAAGCAGTCTACGACGAGAGCATTCTAGACGAAATTCTATTCAATCACGACTGGCAGATTAACGATGATCCGGCCAAAGACTCGAGCTGCTTGTTGAAGGACTAAAAAGGTGCGCGACTTAGCTTCAGTTGCTCAACCCAGAAGAGCCGATCACTTCTCCTCCACCACGAAGGAGTTGCTCGAAATGTGAAGAAAGCTGAAGATCGATCCTAATGCAACACATTAAGCTCGGCTGTTATCAAAGAATCTACATCGGTACTAACAGAAGAAACTGTTTGAAGCAGCACAAGAATGATCTAGCCTGAAGAAATGCCGTCGGAATCTGTGTGATTATAGTGTTCTGCTATCAGAGTTGAGGAGCGAAGATGAAAGCATAAAAACTCTCGGCCAACATATGGAATTGATAACGGAAAAATGCTAAACCAATCTTTACTGTTCCACTATCGCCTCCTCGGACCCCGTAATCCCCACAGCAGAAAAGCAGCCTTAGATTCTGCTTTTGAAGTTCGAGTAGCGATAAAAAGCATGAAAAAAGGCACGGCTCCAGGTCCTGATAACATCTCTTTGAATTTGCTGCGAGCCGGAGGCCATAATTTACATGTACTTCTCGCGACATATGACATCTTACCCTATGACATCTTACCTTCAAAACGAAGAAATTCCAGACCAGTGGAGGATGTCGCGCACAGTTTTCATCCTTAAATAGAATGACCGAAGGAACTTCTGCACTATCGTCCAGTCTATCTGTTAAGCACACTTTACAAGCTTTTTGCGAAGATCATCCATCTGCGCATATCAAGGACATTGTATGAGGCACAACCAGGTGAGCAAGCAGGATTTCGACAGTAATTCTACTGCATGAACCACATTTAAGCCGTATCGAGGATCATAGAAGTCTGTCGGGAATACCAACAGCCGTTAATCCTAACTTTCATCGACTATAAATAGACATTTGATAGCGTCCAAGCAAATGCTGTCCTACCAGCGCTTGCTGATCAAGGAGTGGATCCGTCCTAGATGAAAACTTTGTCAGACTACCATCGGAATTGAACCACATAAAATACAGCTCTTTCACCGAGCTCTGACCATACCCATTGCAAAAGGGGTTCGATAAGGCGATGCATATCGCCAATGCTGTTCAACGACGCACTGCAGTGGATAATGAAGTCACTTGATTGAGACGAGAAGAGCATGCGCATAGATGGAAAATTCTTCGTTGTGCAGATGACAATGTCTTATTCTCGCATAGCACTGCTGAAGCAGAGACGATGCTCAAGTAACTTAGCGAAGCGGGGAAGAAGATCGGACTACGCATAAATCACATGTGACTTAGCTTATGAAAACTAATGACGCAACTAAAAATATCAGACTGAATGGATCTTCGATTACGGAGACCTCCTCGTACGTGTACCTTAATCGCTTACTGAATATGGAGAACAGCATGAAGGAGAAACTTTACATAAGAAAGAAAGCAGCTTGGGCCGCATTCGGGCCTCTCAAAGATGCCACCGATCACACAATAAATTATGCGTGAACCTTTTTGAATCAACAGTCCTCCTAGAACACTGTTATGCAGCGGAGACGTAGGCTGATACTTCGACCACGTTAAAACTACTGCTAGCAACCCACAGAGCGCTTGAACGATGTCTTATGAAAGTCAGCCAGCACTCACAAGACCTAGCCTGCTTGCGCAGCTCAGATCTCAGAAATTTATCACATCTTCGTAATCCAGAAGAATACATAAAGATAGCGAAGCACAGATTGGCCGGTCATATAATAAGAAGATCAGACGACAAATGGAAGAAACGAACTATGGAATGGGCGCCACAAGAATACACCCATCTCCGAAAGCGATCATCTACACTTTGGGAGGACGTATTTACTCGAAGAATCAACCAGCTGTATTCATATTTATATTCGCATCACATGTATCCGTACCTGCTGATATATACAGATCACGGTATGTAGCTCGCGCCAGTGGCCATACCGGAACGAAACCACCGCCCTGGGCGACAATCGCGAGAAGACGAGACGAATGGATAATGTGCTGGGGTCAAGACAATTCGTGAGGACGGACCGTCTAAGTATCCAAGTGACTGGAACATAAGGCAAAGTGACTCTGAATAATTAGAAACTGTCAAAGCATAAGTCCTTGTCAATGCACGTTTTTAGCAATGTCAAGTGAGTTCAAGAAGAAAACATTAACTCACTGATCTGTATCGGGGTTAAAATAATCTCAGCATGTTGCTGTTTTAAGCTTTCGCCAATGCTCTCTCACTATAGCGCGGGAGAGACTTAGCTCGGTTATCTTAAAAACTGCAAGAAATTCCACTCGATCAGCAATTTGAGATCTTCACGAAAAAAACGAAATCATCTTAGCAGTCGAAATGACACGCAAAACGTTTGAAGACCTTTGGGAAGGTGAACGCGAAGAAACGATTCGATAGAACAAGTAGTGGGGATGGCATAATGAGTGTGATAAGGATTATGTAGGATTTCAAAATAAAGAAATTGAAAGGTGGTTTAGAGAATCCCGCCTGTTAATAGGCGTTAAAAAGTGGATGAATCTCAAAATTTACTGCTGGCGTGCAGTGATCATAATATGGTTGGGTAATGTCACTTTTGTTTATTGCTCGATTTTGCACGCCCCTTCATAACCATTCAAAGTGCAAATGTTAGCGCTTCAACATTTCGATTCGTCTTCTCGTTTTTCTCATCATCAAAGGTCTTCGAATAGTTCACACGCCACACCAATTGCCTCTCAGAGATTTCTTCTCACTTGTGAAAGTCGTAGAAGGCTGCTCAAGGCAGTTCGCCGTCAAATTTTTGGATTTATCCGGGCTAAAACGTTTTTGGCATTAGTAACTGATTGATTGCAGGAGGGCATTGATGAAGGAGAACGAACCAAGTTCTTGCTTATCAGCCTGTTTTCTGATACACCTCATAATTGGCGACTGCGCCACTATACCACATAGGTACAAAGAATGTCACCATAAAATCTCATAAATGCGACATCTTGCAATAATTTATCCTCAAGAACACTCACCACTTCTGAGAAACACCTCAGTACTTCCGTATGTTAGCGTACAGAACGGTATGCTATGCGTCCTTCACTTTTACCACTTAACACTGTTTAATACAATTCCTGATTTCCTTCTTTAAGCCAAACACGGAGTATTACATTAATTCTTATTTACAGCTGACGTTTCGGCAGTTCGCTTTCTTCAGAGCATGGAAAGGTCAATTGTCTGCAAACCAATCATTCAAACATTTCCATTACTTCTATAGAAATAATCACCAGACCTAAATTTCAGTCGCATCAAACACAAAACCAGCAGTCAACATACTCACCGCTTTTTACATATGTGTTCCACTGAATGATTTAGGTGAAAATCACCGGAAGGAGGTCACACAGGCTCGTAATGCATTGTTTCATACAGCAAACGAAAGACACGAACCTCTGCGCTTACTGGTTTCATATTCACAGCTTATAAAATTATAGAAGAAAAACGAATAGGCGAGAGACGATTTTGCATTCAATGATTTGCGTTTTCTATATCTATCTACTTAATTTGCATTCGTTCTTGATGATATAGATGTATGGAAGATCCAACCATTCATCATGCACTCGATTGGACTATAGCCCGAGCAGATGAGATATGACAGAGACAGATACCTCAAGATTCTTTACGAGAACATTTTATCACATTCACTATGCCATTGACTTATATGATGATACTTATCCGACTCCAAAAGTTGCTCATTTCCTAATGTTTTGTTTTTCCTTTCCTACCATTATATAAAGCAAATTGTATTGATTAATATTCACCTATATCACCTGTCGTACCACTGATCACCGAGTGACTTGAGCGAGCACCAACAACACTTCCACTCTTCCCTATGGCGTACAAGAGTTGCCAAGGGATTATTCCTCGTTCTAAGCATTCGCTGAGCATCATCATTTCTTTCTTTCATGCTTTTCGTGAAGAAATCGGACCATTGGGTCGATGGTCTTCTTGTAGAGCACTTGATATCCCGAGTAATCCAGTCGGTGACGGCTCTCATCCATCAGTTGTCGTTGGAGCGCATCACATGTCCGGCCCACCTTATTTTCGATATCTTGGCGTGTAGAACGGCGTCTCTGATCTTCGATCGTTGACGTAGGTCGCAACTTCGGATCCTTTCTCTCATTTGCGAGATACGGGATACTCCTAGCATCGACCATGCGACTGCTCGTCCAATAACGCCAAATGATCTTTTATCATGCACACGTAGCGACCAGGTTTCTGCTGCATACGTTAGGGCAGGGATAATTGTCGAGTCGAAAAGGTGGACACGGAGTCGGATCTTCTTTGTCATCTTCACTACATCCTCATTGCTCTCAAACGGTCCCCAAGCTGCTCGTTTGATCCGCACAACTTTTGAGCTAGGTCATTCATTTTGTTGATTTCACGACCTAGAAAGACGTAACTGGAGCATGCAAAGATGCCTGTTTCATTAAGCGTGAATGGAGCATTGAACATATTAAGTAATTACTTTTCATCAAAAACATTGTTATGGAATCCGTTCCTATTGGTCAATTTCGTCTTACCGCACTGGTTTCTAACTCACTTTTTCTTCCATATTGTCGAAATCTGTGAGCAACGCAGAAAAAATTCTGCACGCATGATCTCAGGCCCTCCTGTTGAATGCGCTCCTCTTTATGTACTGCCTAAAAATGAGTGGCGTGAGCTCGCATCTTGTGATTCTTTTTGCCGCTGTGTATTTCCTCATATATAGGCACCTTGTTGAGATCCCGAAACATGAAGAGAAAGGCAGAACGAACGGAGTATAATCTTTTGCCTGGGCGTGCGTAATGGTCAATACGAAGCTACCTGCTCTTCTAGGAAACGGTCGAATTATTGATCCTGAAATAGATGTAGGGGAGATGCGGACTCACAAGCCTTTCCGTGATTCTAATACGAACACTGTCACTTTTGTATGTCATCCCCCTCGTACTGAGTTCCAATTGGAGCGCGATTTGAATGCGTGATGACTTCAAGATGCATGGTCTGTGAGCACGCATCAAAGGCACGACGTCTCGCTTTCCATGGCTGTGTCACTGTCAGCACTCATACTCATCACGATATTTAGCACTTTCATATTTTTTTACAACTAGAGAGTATCGCTCTAAAACTATGTTCTTAGCATATTATTACTGTGCAAAAGATCAAGCGGAACTCAAGATGAACCAATGATTGCTAGACGCCGATATTCAGGTCAACAATCACAGTTCAAAATAATACCCTCGACACAGTCGACCGTATACAATGTTCCATAAAATCGGTGATGTATTATGGAAAGACAGCGTTTGCTAGACCAGGCAAGATAACCATGGAAACGCTGAACCGTAAATACATGGTGCGAAGATTTTTCCTAGCTTTGCTTCTTTGTCATTTCGTTTCTCTATCATAATAAAATGATTTTGGCTAGTGAAACAGATTGCCTATTCAGCTGACTTCAATAAATGAACTCATCTTCACAACTGCGAATTGCTTGTCGGAACATTATCCATTCATATTTATCGGGATCAGTCAAACTGAGAAGATGCAAGAAATTATTGAGGCGATATACAAATATTCCACAGCACAGCTCGTCAATCTACTGAACTGAAATCGAACTAAAACAGTGAACATCGCTTCGCACCAGCACTTAAGTTTTTTCGTATTTACGTAGCCAATACAGCCCATGCAGTGTTTTTGGGCGGTTTCTAAGTTCGCTAGTATTCTAATGTGTTCCAGGATCATTTATTCCATCATCACAAACTGAGAACGATTTTTTCAAATCTCGTTTCTGCTTTACCACTCGGTGTTTGTGCACTTCTCAGAATCGATCTGAATGTTTGCACTGAAGTGTCGATAAGCCAAAAGAAAGTCTTGCAAATTTTTTCTTCACTCGGAAGTGGAAAGCATCAAAATTTGGATAAGGAATCAATTTCGATCAAAGATTACCTAAAAGTAATATTATGGTAATAAAATTACAAGAGGCTTCTTTATCATTCCTTCTCTGTTCACAGAATGTGTGGATGCACGGCCGCGATTTTGTGGAGTACTGAAACGAAATGGAGTTCTTGACTGCCTGCTACGGTTATACGCAGACAGTCTGTTGCGCGTCTTGCCAATCTGCTAATCGTAGAGGATTGAGTCGTGCTGATATGCCCTGAGATGGTCGCTGGAGTCATCATTGAAGCGATCCAATAATCAGAGGCGATTTTTAATAAGTATTGAATTCCATGTTAACTACACATACAAAGGATGCAAACAAGTCATTGTTGTAGAGTGGTTGATTATTCACCCAAGTTGTTAGTATGAAATGGCGGTGTACTGGTTGTGGAAGAGGAAAGTTTAGAAAACACTGAATGCGAAAATGCGTTGAGTGTAATGATAATGGGGACAACGTAATTTCAATACACATGTCAAATAATTGGTTCTGTCATTAACCAAGAAGAATTTTGAAAAAATTGGCAAAAATCATTATACTGTAGAGTTCCGTGAAGCGTAACGTGCGTGCGCGATTTGAAGCTTGGTAGTCAATACAAATTACACTTACCGATCTTTGGACTACTTTTATTACTGTTTAGTCATGACAAAGAATTTTGACCGCCAGTTGCTTTGAGTTGCAAGTATCACGTTACGGTAAAAGCTCTTTAACACCTGCTGAGAATTCAAAGCTCATACATGAATTCAATTTTGAACAAAAAAAATTATTCTTCAAAGCAAGACCTTCATTATCCACGATTCTCGCCAACCATGTACAAGCATCCGCATCTGCTTATAATACCATTCCTTGGGCTTTGAATCAAGATATTCCACACATGCCTCTTCAACTTCGTCAAATGTCTTGAATTGGCGTCCAAGCAGGAAATGTTTCATTGGGAGGGGAAACGGACCGTAATTGCACGATGCAGCATCTGGACTCTAGGCTGGGTGCGGCAAGGCTAGACTTCCCCCAGTTCATCAATGACTTTTTGTTAGTCTTCTTTGCGGTGTGAAGTTTAGCATTGTCTTGCTGAAACAGCGAGCGCTTTCAACGAATCAATGTCGGGTGATTTTCCTTTAACATATCTTTGACTCAGAGCAGTTGCTCATAAATCTTATCATATCATCATATCATATCATAAGATATAATAGTACCATACCGTACTAACGCATCAAAACTCGAAGCTTATTTTGTCCATCGTCGTCATTTTACTTCTCGAAGAGTAGATTGAAATCTGATGCACTATAACTAGCGTTGCCGTAGGAGTCTCTTATGGAGATATGCCTGAGATATCCTCACGAATTTACATGAACCGATATTGTGTGAAGCAAACATAGAATTGAAATTTTCGCGGATGTTAACGAATTTAAGCCTCAACCCAGTGGAAAAAAGCTCTACAGACGCAATATTTGTCTAAGCTGCCGGTTTTCATTATTTTATCTTTGTAAGCCAAACACGAAACTGATGATACAGTTCAGTCTGACAGTTGACGTTTCGGTGGTTTCGCCTTCTTCTCATCCTGAAGATTTTGAATTTTTCACAACATTTTGATCACAGCTCAAGCATAGCAACTTTTTCACATGCTCACCGTTTTTGATGAGTCTTTCACTTAGTTGTCCAAGTGAATACCACCGCACAAAGTTTACATTGACTAGCAGTATACCTCCCACATTAGTATAACGAAGTTACACGCTGTGTCATTCCACCCTGATAACTACGCATTTCTCGCTGCGTTGAACTCCAACTATTCAGTGAGCTTCGCTCTGAATAGATGACAGTCTTTTCCAAGTGAATGTGCAGAAATCGATGTAATCGACTGTTTTCAAACCGCGCTTCAAACATTCAATATAGCCTGTAAGAACATTCAGAGCCTTCTCGAGGTTGATACGTTGGAGCCATACGTACGATGTCGTCGTTTCATCACTGGCCCACGCTCCACACTGAACTCTACTTTATACCAGAGATGCGGAGACTTTATTCTGGTGACAAACGTGATATTATCGACACTGGCATAACTGACATTGGCAGCAATTATGTCATTGAAATAGCAGCTTGAAAAGAGTCTAAAGATTTTCACAGACAGCATTGAATGTTTATAGCGAGGTTCAATAACAGTCGATGAGATGAATTCTGCATATTCACAACCAGCCGTGATTCATCGACTGAAAAAACGGTGAGAACACAGTATTACATGTTATCACAATAAACAACGTCTGCTCTTTTTCTGCTATAAGGTAGGAATCAGTGTGGGGCGTGGGACGCTTGAAGCGGGCGACAACGTGTGTGTGGTTTTGAGTATCAACCTCGAAAAAACTCTAAATGCTCTCACAGATTATCATCTTTTTTATTGGTGAATTACCACGAATTGTCATAAATATTCTTTTTTTCTAACTTTCTGGCGGTTTCGCCTCTAACTGAGCCACAATGATTCGCGTCGAGTGTCCACAGCAGTCGTTCTTCTTCCAGTCTTCTTCTTTGTGGTGGAGGTTCAGTGGTTTTGTTGTGTTGTCCTTGGATTTGTCTCGGACAGTGATCTGATTGATATCTGAATGTAATTGGATTATCCTTAGCGGCTCACTGACCTCTGTGATGTCACGAGTTGAACTTCCGTGTTGCGGCTGATTTTGTCCTTTGAAGAGGATCGTTGCACTTTGCACCGCGAGATGAAGTATAGACTGTGATCGATTGGTTTTCTGCCAACTTGTTTTGTATCTGAAGAGCACAAAGTTCAAATCCTTTGTATGGGTTATGCCAAACAATGAACTGGTACCAAACAAATTGGTAGCACCAAACAACTTATAATGTACATACATTATTGTAATAATAACATAATAATAATATGTACATTACTACGACATATCGATATATGTAGATATGTCTAAGTGAATGTGACTGATTGATTGATGAGATGTCTCGTCGTCTGATGATACTTTGAATGTTGTAATTCGGAGCATGACTACGCGGCGGAGCCCGTTTGGGTAGCTATGTTCGCCCCGGAGTACAAAAGCCGGCGGCGGGATCCAGTGGGTGAGTATATTGTGATAGCAATGGGGTCATTACTGATTATCTATAGGCAGAATCCCTTAACCGCGGTGGTAGGCCAGGCATAGCTTGAGTGAATTTGCTCCGCCACGTGAGTGATATGTTCCGCTCACAGTCTCCTCGAGTTCATCTGACAGTTGTATGAACGCAGTCTTATGACAGCATCTAGACACACGGCAATGAAACTTTATAAAGAGAACAATAATGGATCGATAATGAATTCGGGTGAGTTGGTTCGGGTGATGTCAGACGACCGTTCGGATGATGTCCGGCGATCGAACTGTTGACTGACTATTGAAGTTGGCGGCAGCCGGGTGCCGCCCTCGCCACTTGAACCATTTCTTGTCTAAGGTGCTCGTACAGCTGCGGTGCCATTTGGTCTTTAAGGTCATTGACCATCTGAGTTGCCTAAATTATCATGTAATTCCCGAAAAGATAACAAAGATCCCTCGGGAGGTTTGCTATAGTCTTCTTAGCCGTCGCATCAAAACGAAGTGAATAGTGTGGAACACTATGAACTATAAAACTGCACTATGAAACAGCATCCTTAACTGTGTCTTCTATGCGGAACCTCAGCGAACTAGTTTCATTTGGCAGTTCTCCAGGATAAAAGCCAGTCGTTGAGTGATAGCCGATAGATTTTTATCTGCCACCCTGACGATAATTCATCCTACAGCAGTCGGATTACTGTAATATCATTAAGTTCGATAATAATCAATATAATGATTCTAGAAAATAGGTTACTGGTATATATATATATATATATAATTCACATAAATGTACATATGTATGCATATGTGAAAATGCACATTTATGTAATGTATATACATGTTCATTCACAGTAAGCTGTTGCACAGTAAATTACGTAATAAAATTGGATCTTTCGAACCAAGAATTACTTTTTGGTATTCTGTAGAAATTCCCTTGAATAAAAAAGGGATATTTTGTGATTGATGGTGTAGTCATTTTTCCAAATAAAATAACCTTTTCTAACCAAACTACTTTTGACTGTTGAGGGTTGATCTTTTTCACGCACATGTGAGGAATTGAGAAGACGGAGTTAAGATTATTGAACTAATATTAAATCGAGCTCTTTGAATGAGGTTCTTTAGTCGAAAGATGCTCGATGACTCGAGCGAGATGAAGGCGAAGATCCAAAATGAGGAGAAACAACAGTGGATAATCGCCTCAAGTAAACGGCTCTAGAGAAGACTAAACACGTGGAAATAATAGCCGAATAAAATATCTTATTGATACCTCGTGTTACAAGGCCCTGTCCACAAAGAAAATAAGATTGATTGGTCCTGTTGAGGTTGAAGGAACGTCAGCCTACAATTCTTCACTTGGAAATTTCTTGGTTAGTCTCAACAAAAAACCAACGTTTCAAAATTTGATTGAAGATAGACCGCATTCAATTGACTCACAATGTTTGGTAAGCATAGACATTTTCAGTAGTGAGGTAGGGATGACATGGATGGCGGAATCCTATCTTTTACCTCCATACTCTGTTGTTCCAACGCTGACATGATACTCTATAAACATATACTGGTGGTTTGATGTCACACTGCCGTACCCTCTGCTGATGGTAATGTGGTATGGCACTGGACATTATTTTACGAAATCGCATTTAGTTCAACGGCACTCAGCATCTCAGCAAGTCGAAACGTACAAAATGCGTGTGAACACCATAGAGTTCACTTTTTGCAAATGTGTCATTTGAAGGCTTTGTTTCATCATTCTTGTCGTATCAATCACTGTCAAACGGACTCTGTCATTGTGTTGATCACGTTAAGATTTTCTCCAAATAACTGCAGCACTTTGCAAACGGTGAGGAGGGCCGAGCCCTTTAGAGCGCCGTTGAATGGCAGGTGAGTGGGAGAACAGTAGTGCTACGCACGTGCATCGGATTTAGACGAAAACAATCAATGAACGTTAAGTAATACACAAACATGTCTAGCCAGACAATCATCTCTACCAATCGATGAACATTCCTTTCAGTTTGAAAACGTCGACGCCAGGCGCTATTTTGCTAACGAACGTATTCGTCAGCGTTTGCCTATCAGTGTGCTACACTTCCACTCACTTACGTGCGTATCGTCATAAAAGCACAATTCTCATAAATGAGGATGTTCTCCATAACGAACTCTGCCAAAAACATTACTGTGGAGGACTTCTGTTGCAAAAGTTCACTAACTTTCTGCCATTATTGTAGCAGTGATCTCAGCCACTACCAACTACTGCTTTAGCACAGTTCGGCAACCTGCCAATTTTCAAAGTCGTGTCAATGACAGCGAAGAACACGCTTGCGCTGTGTGCTCTACGCGCAGTCGCACACTTTCGTCAAGCTTTCTTACTCTCTGTCTCTAACCGTGTTCCGCCCACTCGACACTGATATAGAAGGACGTTATTCAGCAGTACTCAGCTGTTCGCCATCCAGCGCGGCCGTGTTCTGGCGTGCTCATATCGTCATTTTCTCAAGGGTAATCGCCATTTGTATTGTTATGTATTTCCATGGGCATTGCCCTTTAAACCTCATGTTAACGAAAGTCACGATCATTCCATCGCTTGAAGTCCTCCTCTCTGTCGATCGCTGTGTTTCATCCTCTTTGCCAATCGTGACATCTCTGCTATCGACCCTCTTTTACAAACCCTCTCGAAACGAAGTAATCTGATAAGGATATGGCTTGTTTTAAGCCGATAGATCTTCTTATCCATACCAGACTATTTCGTTCGGTCTGTAAAAGAGCGGTCGATAGCAGAGGTATGATTTATTATAAAAGTCGCAAGCTCGACTGCCGGTCACCACAACGTTAAGTAATACCATCATCCGACTTCGGGTGATTATGTTTTACTTGGCATCGATTCCTCTAGAGGATTATTTGGCCTCAAGGGATCGACGGAACCGAGGGAAGGTGCTACTGATGAGTCCCAATAGGACGAATTGGGCGCCTATATAGCACTAGACCTATCGACTCAATACAAGCCATGTCTTAATCGTGGCATCGTCATTCCCAGTTTCATTTCCAGTCTATTGACAGCTTGTTTCGCTGTCGCTTCGGCTTAGTGAGGAGTACTCTGCTTAGCAGCTCATTCGTCTCTTGTTTCTCAGAAATCACATCCGACATCGTTCTGTGCAGGAGCCAGTTGTACTTAATGCTATTCTACTATTAAATCACTTTTACCACTGCATGAATATCGTTGCAATATGAACTTTTGATTGGCTATGGGACCACATCAACTTAGCAACTGCCATCGCGTTTGCGTTCATACATTTGCTGTCGTTCTTTCGTATTGTCGCTGTATTGTTGTTGCAAATATGTAGACAAGACTGTAACTATCCAAGTTTGAGATTAATTAACACATCGGTGTCAATTAAGCAAGCTCAACGCCACAAGTCAACTGGGCGTACTGCCACTTGCATATCATCTCTTTGTTTCGTCAGGCAAACGATTCCCTTTGAAGGATCACGGCCATGGATACAAGAACTGTTTGTAGAAAACGTTTATTTTGTAAAGCTTCTTGATAGTTTCAACGTTTTTACGTTAAAAGTAGCTGATTGGAATATTCTAAATAGCGAATACTGCTACAGCTATAAAATTCATTCAAAAAAATTACATAATAATTCATCACTAATGAACTTTCCTCGGTACTTGTTTATTATGCAGAGACAAGTGAATGTTCCATCTTTTTCGCTGGGCAGAAATTTTCCATATGAGTGTTCGTAATCATTCGAAAGTTTATAGCTCTGACTACTGCGTTACATATCCGCTATTTGAAAAAATTTTTTTCATACGTTGCACCGAAAGGAAAACATTTGTATTTCATACAGGTCTTTTTTCAAAGGATAGGGTTACGAGGCTTTTTTTAGATTATTAATATTTACTCGATAGCGTAAGATTCAATGATTCCATTGCTGTACTTGTTTCCCAATGACACCGCTTCGCTACGGTGTAGCAGGGAAATTAAAATCGAGTTTCACATATTCGGTGCGCTTGTTTACTGCTTAATTTACGGCCGCGGGTCTAGTGGCCGCAGGCTCGATTCCGCGGCTGACATCTATCGATCGATATACGTATGCGAATTTCTATTTTTGTCAATCGATTACTTTTTTCTGTCCTTAGAAGGAAATTTTGAACAAAGCGAGTGGTTTTGGTACTACGGAAATTCGTTCAGACGTTCATGGGCTTTTCGTGATTCCAGCGAATTAGTAGTAAGATTTAGCGGCCAATGTTGAACATAACTTTATTTCCGATTATACAGCGTTATAGAGAGTGCTTTAAGGAACTGGCCACGCGCCGCGCTATCCAGATTTACGTGTGTGGCCCTAGCCTACGGTCGGTGTACGACATTATTTTTTTGAATGCTACTGCTCTGCAAAAGGACCCTTTCAAAAAAGGAGCGCGTAGAGCACTAATCAGAAATTTAAGTTTTTGAATGATATCCATCATCCATCCATCCATCTTATGAAAATTCTTGCCCAGAGAGGTCAAATCTTCATTTTTCGTCATATAATTGACAGGAGCCGTTTCCTCATTTTCTATTTTTTTTTCAATTATACTGAACCAATCGTTTTATCAGGGATTTGCCCAGTTCAAGAGCACCTTGTGGCTCTTTTCGGTTATCCTGGGACAAAGTTAAAACAACCTGTTTTGCAGGACAAGAATTTTTTATAAGAGTGTTAGAAATTATTCGAAAGCTTAAATTTCTAGCTAGTGCTCTACGCGCTCCTTTTTTGAAAAGGTCCTTCTATAGAGCTGTAGCATTTAAAAAAAGGCCTTACACCTGCCGTACTATCTAAATATTACTTAGCTTGGAGTACGAAAATTATATGGATGTGTGGGCTAAACTTTGTAGCATCAGAGTGATACGTTTTTACATGGTTTGCTTCTAAAGCGAAGAAAAATTTCCTAATGAAGCAACAAAAATAGATAGCTCCTCACATGTAACGAGCCAACGCATTTTAATCTATTGGTCGCACACCGCGGTATAGAATCCACAGCCCTATACCGCACATAATCCGATGGACGGGGTGACGAATATGTGAAACTCAATCTTATATTCTTTTCCACACTATAATGAAAAGGTCTTTTCAGAGATCAGGAGCAGAGGTGGAATCGCGGGAATTTGCGCTATCGAATGATTACTCATAACTCCAGGGAACAGTCCTGTTCTGCGAGAAATAAACGTGTGTGGAACCAGAATATTTTCTTTCCCTCTACGGCGTTACAAAGAGACTTGTTTAGAAAACGGCCATCTGGCGCAGTAGCCAACGATGTAAGCTTTTGAATTATAACTGTAGGTGCAGTGGACACCTTTGCCTAGCGGAGGGGATCGTTTCTTCAATAGTCCCCGGTTAACTACTTTCATTTAGCGTGCTAAAGACAACGCTGTATTAAGCCATCAAGGAAAGAACAACTCCAGCAAATGAACTGAATTTGGTGACCTTCTCTAATAATTATCTTCTTAGCGTGTTATAATCTGCGCTATCTTTATCAATTTTACTTCGACCACAAGCAAACGTATGATTCTATCAAATTTCGAAGAATCTTCCGATCCGATATTTATCCTCTGTAATACCAGAGCAGAGCAATCTGTAAATGGATTGTCCTACCCTGTTTCAGCATGAACACTTATAAAAAAAGTGAAGCCAACAAACACACTAACGGTGGCTTTCCAATTTATATTGCTCACTCGAACGACTAATGAAAAGGATCGCGTAGACTGGATCAAGTTAGCAGCACTATGCGTGCATAGCTCGTCAAGGTTTTATATATGCACTCACCCTCCTTTATCACCCTAAATACTTTTCCTGGAGTATAGTGAGCTCGAGCGCAAGTGACGCCGTGTTTGGTGGTGCTCTGTGTCATAGGTCGGCGGTTCGACCTCCCTCTCATGGTTCAACAAGCGATTCATTTCTATGGGGTGGGTAAATTGGTGCCAGATTGGTTCCAGATTTGTCTGGGAGGCTAAGCAGCAGTGATTCGATTCAGCGGCAGGCCCTGGTGAGTCATTATGCAGACCAGGTATGCATTGAATAAGCTTGAACGAAATTGAAAAATGAAACATGAATGAGTGGAGCATCCTTCTTAGATTGACCAACGTCGAGAGCTTTATCCTTTTTATCCTTTATAATGAGCTCACAGTAGAATACAGGAATGAGGAAGAGAAAAAGAGTGACTTTAAATTAGCTCTTTGCGGCACATTGAAGCGATGTTAATGGAGAAGTGATAGTGTACGAAAATTTTTCACATTTTTTCTGACGAAAATGGCCACTATTTATCGAGCTTGATTTTCTTCGACATTTCATGACATTTCAGTTGAGAACGATAGACGCCTCTCCATTCTACTCGCACGTGCATTATCTATGGAACGATCGCTTATGTCATGGCGCGAAAGTCTTGTAAGCGAACAACGAGCAAAAGAAAAAGGAGACCAGCAGAATTCTGAAAAACGTGAAGAAGCAAAAAAAGGGTTGGCGCGGTCGTTCTTATAGTCAACGTTTCAATCCATTCTACACAAAATTTGCTATATAATATTTGCGCTTTCTTTCATCTAGTTGTCGTTAATGCTCTCGCTTTCTCAACTCGCATCAGACACGCGTGATAAACCATCAACATGTTCCATTGGTTTCTGTAAATCCTACCGCATTCACTTTTGACTAGCTCACAACGGGCTATGGGCGTTTTTTAGAGTCATGCGCTATGCTCTCAGTGTATGGTAGACAAGAGCTGCGCGGAAGTAATTTTCACTTTGATAGCTTGTTTCGCCGCAGAAATCCTTCCACATCCAGTTTTAAACAAATGCATTGATGAGCGTCGGCTCTCCTCTGAACTAGGCATGTACATCGAACTTTTTCTCAAGTGAGTTTATTGGCAGGGATTCTTGCAAGGCTATTGGCTGCCATTTCAATTTCAAAAGTCATACTAACACATGGTGTAGAATATGAACATTACTTACCGAAGTAGGCACATTGTGAGTTCCAAAGCGGGTGTGACTAGAGGGAACTTTAGAATGGGCTCTAAAGGGTGGCAGTAAATAATTTTGCCAAAATTGTTTTTCCTTGTCGAACCCCTTTTCATATCTCGATGCTAATACTGCTGCAGAATGGCGATATTTTGTTGTGATATATTCATATATAGCCGCGAAGGATCATTACATACTGAGTAGGGGCACCATGGCTATCCAGAGTCTCTGTAATCGCTTCTGTTTCCACTGAATCAAAGGCTTTCTTCAAAGTGATGAAAGTGAGACGGAGCGGTACGTATACGTATGGGTTAACCCATGATTTCTTGCAATCCCTTGTCATTTATTCGAAAACACTATTCAATCCGCAGTCTAAACATTGTCAAAATCAATGGCATGCAACCCACTTATTAAGCAAGGATAATATGTTGCCTTTCACCCAGAAATAAATGAGGCTGGCGATCAAAGAATACGGTGAGGTCACTTTTGAGCTACCTGTAGTTCTCGTAGTCGTTTTCCTGCAAATGCTGCTTCAAGACGCGGAAGAGATGATAAACCGATGGAGCAATATCAGGGCAATGCGGTGGATGTTGTACCGTGGTCTAGCCCAGCTTCTGTAAAATGTAATCAGATTACTTTGCAATGCGAGGTCGAGCGTTATTATGAGAAGCGTTCACTGGGCCGTTTTGGACGCTTCTCTCCCACCTCTGCGGCCATCTTTTGAAGTTTCTCCCCGCAATTGTCGGCATTGATTGTCTATTTGCTGTTGAGCAGTTAGCAAAACAGCGTTTCTTCCCAATCCCACAAAAACGCGGGCATAATTTCTTTAGGGCGGTTAGAGCGGTAACTGAATTTTGCTTGAGTTGACGGATTAAGACACACTTTGCGATAACCTTTTCATTAGAGTGGCTAGTTATAGGTCAGTGAAATGTCTCATGTAGCGAAAGCTGTATAAGTCGAGATTTCTGAAATTTCTGTAGCATGCATAGAGATCACTCCATGCAAATGTGTTTAGTGATGGCTTTGTTAGATCGTTTTTGTCGTTCCATTCACGTTGAAACCATTTTTATCGTTGTGGGCATCACGTGAAACTGTCCGTCAAGCAACAACACAAGGTCACGGACAGTGATAAGGAAGGAGTCCTCCAGATGGCTGTTGAGTGGCAGATGAGTAAACGAGCAGTAGTGCCAGCCATGTCCGCCGGCATCGAACAACGCTAACCGAGAAGCCTAATAAGTTCTTATCCGCCGAATGCGTCGGTGTCATATTTAGGCGCAGAAAATGGCTCTCCCCTTCATCAATCAGTAAGCGAAGATTTCAATCTGAATATGCCGTTGTCATGTTTGCACACGTAAGTTTTGCTTATCTTTCGTTCACCAGCGCACAGTCACTACCTTAAGACACAACTCTATCAAATGAAGTTGTTTTCCACAACAAACTTGTCAGCAGTAGTCATATACGGAAAAGTCCTTGTGAATAATCATCATAGCTGTGCCACTATCGTAGTGATATTGACTTTTGCAGACTATTGGCCAACTGGTTTGGAAGCGCGCCAATTTACAAAATGAGCTGTGTCGACGACTATGGAAAGTACGCTCGCGTCTCGCACACCACGCCCTCTCACAAACTCTCGTTAGCTCTCTGGCTTTCTAACTTTAGCCGTCTCCTCCCATGCGATAGTGATATATAAGGCCATTATTCGCTAGCACTCCTCTCCTACCACATCAAACGCGGTCGTGTTCTAACGTGGTCATATCGTTGTCATTCCATAGCTCATTTCTAATCGTCTTGAAGTGTATTTCCTGGATTCCTTAATGAGCTATTGGGTTGGCAAGAAACCCTCCGGAGTTCTTCGTTTTTCATGATGTTTTTTCACGTATTCATGTTTTTGTTTTTGATTCAAGGCCAGAAATAGAGATTTGATGAACGAGCAAGGAGCCGGCTGCCTGCAGTTGACCGGCAAGCTGCTACAAATCCAAATAAAACGTCTCGGTCGTTGACGACTCACATGTGCTAACGATTTTTGACATCGAATTTACCGCCGCGGAATTATGAAATTACCGTAAAAGTGGGAGAAAGTGATTGAAGTTGACGAGGAACACTTTGAACAATCATTTTGCTTTTATTGGTTGAAAAGACAGAATAGACACTAGAGCACGAATGTCCGAAAAGTTTCTTGACAACTCAGTATCTCACCCATATGTGCAAGTTACCGCTTCTGTGGTTTTAAGAAAACCAGACCACATGCATCGTTGCAAAATATCTATTGAGGCATTTCGGATCTTAAGTGCGGTTTTAAGAAAACACTCGAAGCGAACGGTGTTGTTATTGTTCTTACCTTTATGATTATCGGTCTTAATTTCGGTTACCATGAGAACTCATCGATTATGCAGATATTTACAGAACGCTTCTAATGGTGTCAGTAATGTATTCGTTTGATGAACAGTAGTACCAACTGTCCTCCCATTAATTGGCGAGTGGCCTGAGCAGACTTCGATAAAACTTTCATTTCTCCCTGTACATGAAAGGGTAGCCTAATGTGCTCTCCCTGCTCTGGAATTTCGTTGAGCATCATATCTTTTCTAGAGACTGCATGTAGAACATTTTGGATCGTATGGTCAGTGGTCTTCTTGTGGTACGCCTGAAATCCTTAGACTCAGTCAGAATCGGCTTTCGTCCATCAATCGTTAGTAAAGCACATTATGTGTCCGACTGACCTTACTTGATAGCATGGCATGTATAATGACGCCCTTTACTTTCGATCGTTGATGTAGATTAGAACTTCGGATTCTTTCTCTAATTTCCGAAATACGGGATTCCCCTAGCATGGACCTTTCGACTGCATGCTCAAAGCATCAGGTGATCTTTCATTTTGCTCACATAACCGCCAGTTTCTGAAGCATAGGTTGAGACAGGAATAATCGTTGAGTTGCAGAGGTGGACATATTGACTTCCCGACCTAGGTAGGCTTAGCTGCATCATTCGGAAATATATATTCCAATAAGTGTGACTTCAATATTAAAAATTATCCGTTCCTCACAGGCACCTTTATTATAATTAGTCGACGACCGATCCTTCCACAGGAGTTGCGAAATTCGCCCAACGTTTGTTCTGCCTGTATGATGCTTGATGTTATATGTAGCAGGTTATCGATTTGTAATTGTCGACCGTCGCTTTCACTCCCATGTAATCTTACTCCACTGTTTACATGAAGTTTTGGAAGGTGACAATGAATAATTTCAATGGTATCGCCTTGTGGAACTTTCCTTCTCCGTCAACGTAAAATCTCAAAGGTGATGAATTCCGGTTGTTAACTCTTCATATAGCTTATTGAGACTTAATATGTACTAAGTGGAAACGCTTTGTTTTTAGTTTTATACCACTATTCTGCACCATTTCGCAAGTTTGAAAGTGAGTTTTTGCTTACGCGGCTCATGCGATTGCGCTTCAGCGTATTAGCATAAGCGCTTTTAAAGCCAAATGTCTCTAAAGGATTTTGAACACTCTGGTTTCTTTACCGAAATGCGGGATTCTTAGGGTTTCGTAGCGTTAAGAGCGGAGGTACTTATATCCTAAGCGGCGACAAATTTTTAAGCCGATCTCATTCGCTGGACAGGAACTTTTAATAGGAGTTTTAGTAATTATTTGAAAGCTTAAACTTCTGGCTGTAACATGACGTTTCCATTTTTTTAAGGAAAATCTCTCTTTGATACTACAGCATCCAGAGTGAGATTTTGTTTCACACTTACCTTTCGCCTTCATTTTTATCATGCGTATAATTCGCTGAAAGCGCGAAAAATATTACCATGTAAAAAATTTTCTGTACTGTTAAAATCTACGTTTTTGTCTAAAGTTTCTTACGATGCGACGAAAAATCGCCAATTGAAGAACAATATTTTGAACACATTGATCGCTCGCCCCTGTCCCTTCGCCGCTCGCTAAGTTGACCAGAAAACAAAGTCGCCGAAAATGTAAAATTCGATCATTAACCCTGCCAAAGATATTTCTAGAAAATAATCACAACGTTTGGATTTTTGTTAATGTGCTATGAATAGTTATAAACAAATCAATTTACTCTATGGTCACTTTGACGGCATTCAAGAGCAGAATTTCCTAATTGCTTTCAATACTGATTTATTAACATCATTACCTAATTATAAGCAAGGAGTACATGGGGACTATGAGGCTCAAAGTCAAGCAATTGTTAACTGCAATCACCTGGTGTCACATAAATTCCGCCAAGTTGCTTCTTCTTTAGCATGCGGCAAAGTAAAAAGGTTCATAGCCGAGTAAAGTGTGAGTTGAGCCACAGCGACGATTTACTAGGAAAGTAATCGCCTGATCTACGAACGGCGGTAACCGTCTCATTTTGTTGACAATGTACTCACTGCATTAACAGAACTCCAAATATAACAGTATGATCTGATAGCACAAGGGATTTTCTGCATGCTAATATGCTTTCCATGTATCCAGCGATTTATACGCGTGATAAAAATGAAGGCGAAATGTACTCCAATTTACGCTATTTCAAGGACTTTGCTGTTTAAATTTAGCGACTTTTTTCTTCTTGACAAAAATAAAATTTTGCGCAAAGGAGACTATGATGTGATTTTGTGCAGAATTTAGGAACAGTCGCAATGTCGGTTTGGCGGAACCTGCGATATACTGACATGTGGTCTAAAATCAAAGAAAAAGTTCTTCCGTGCTTTAAAAATGCAGAATGATTTTTTTGCATAACATTTGGGCTCACAAACGAATGATTAATGCTCAAGTAGTCTTCCTTCACATCAAAATAATTCGGCCACATATCCAGCAGCATAAATATTGTGCGGCCGCAAAACTTGCGATCCTTCAGTCAGGAGTTTGGCACCCAATTTGCTGTAAAAGTGAAGGAGTAGACAGTTTTCTTTCTTAAGTAGTCCTAGTCTGAAGGCTGTGTAGACAAGTGACATATCGCCCGATGGTCAAAAAAATAAGCTTTATGATGAGCTTAAATTCGTATAACATACATATGTAAAATCGTCTTTCCAATCAAAGCGATAGAACTTTTTTTTACGACTTAGTGCTTCGTTACTGTACTCTTTGTTGGAAACTTCCACTTCCACCGCTATAAGAAGAGGTTATGAATTTGCAAATTTCCATTGATGTTTTCAGCCGTCATGTTAAATTAGATAGTCTCTCACCGTGATTTTTCAATTTTAGTCCGTGTCTCAATTAGGCGCTAAGTGGGCGTTTATTTTTGTCCAATATTCGTAATAAAATCTCTAGTGATTTCCTTAAAAACTGCATAATCCTCTCTGAAAATCTACTAAAATGTTTTGTAGCTATCTCTATCATTCCCTAGGATAAAGCAACGTCTTTCCCAATGTATTTTTTATTCAGAAAATCAAAATAGAGCTTACAATTCTGAATGCATTTCAAAGAATTAAAATACCATAGCTTCATTCTAAGCTAGTGCTTTGCATGAAAGACTTCACCTGAACCACTTTTCAAAGTTTCAAAACGTTGCTAGATGAAAGTCATGCGATACAAGTGGTATAATGATGACGTTGGAGTGCTGTAGAGGAGAACGATTTCAGTTCTAAGGGACTGCTTTTAAACACTCTAGTGCTTCTATTTGAACAACAGTTTCACGTCTAGAAATGCTAAGTCATATGAATGTCAATTAGAGGGCAAGTATATCACGGCCTCCTACACGATTCCTGTGCAATCAAAAATGATCTGATCAAACTTACCACTGATCTGGTGAAGTCGTCATAATCACATTTCATAGTCCAATATTGTTTTTTTTTTCTCTTCGGAAGTATTTCATAATTTATTGCACCTCCGGAAAGTTAACACCCACCTGAACAACACACTAATCATTATCCTTTGTCGAGATCTTATCGAATTTCTGGGAAATAACGAAAAACTAATTTCACAAATATACAGTCACTTAACCTTCTGCTTCTTTACCATTGGAAGCCACCCTCTGCCATGTATGGAAATAGAGCTAAGAACTTTGATTCTAGAATATTTTGATTTGGTTGATCTCCGGCCATTACTTTAATGTAGGTTTATAGATGCTTACTTGGTTACTTGTTCGACTCAAGGTGAGCTAGACAGATGTTTTAGGTTGCTAGACGAATAGTGTGAGTATATAAAATTCACCCGTGAGACACACAAAAGCAGTTGGCTTCCTTTTCTGAATGTCCAATTGAACTTAAGCAATAAAGGCTATATTACAATGTGGTACCGGAAGCCAACTAATATAAATATCCTCGCTCACTATTTCTCCTCTCATCCTTTGCACATAAAAAAGGCGTTAGTGAAAAACATGTTTTGAACAGCCGCCGGTGTATGCACCGAAGAGGAGCAGAGAAGAGAATCCGAAAAGCTAGCTTGGGAAATAGCTATTTCCAATGGTTACAACTTTGTGACCCCCCGGCATAGGTTTAGAAGAAACAACACGTCCTTGCACGAAAGCTCTAGAGATACTAAGGTCCCGTTTATCCTCCCGTTCTTTTCAAATAATTACGGATATAAAACGTTGTTTGAAAAGAGCATGCTCAAAGCATCTTGTGTCAGTAACAGAAATACCATCAAATACTCTTGGGCGCCAATTATTTCTTAATGGTTTATATGACCGCCTCTACACAACAAAAAACTGCCGAATGTGCCCTTACGGCAGAGACGGTGATTGCATGAGCGTAAGCACAGTGTACCTAATCTCTTGCAAAGCGTGCGACGACAAATATATTGGCGAGACGGGTAAGCCGCTCTATGCTCGCATAGAAGAACACCTAGGTGACATGCGCCATGCTAGAAAACACATCTCGCTACGTATACATAGAGCCTAAAAGCAAGCCGGAGGATTTGATAAGAGGTCACAATCCTTGAGCAGGAGCAAAAAACATCAGCACGATAGATACTTGAGGCATTGTGGATAAACACGACCAATCCAGCTATGAACCGCAAGGAAGAATGCCTCGCAATCACCCGTGATATGATGAGTCAGTACATTAGACTGTTCTTTTGGTGGGTATACTGCATTATTGACCTATGTGATTACCATTCCGTTGTTCTTCACCTATTCATTCAAAGGGAGACATATAATAAACTTGGCGAGTATGTCTAAGGTTGACTGTGTGCTTGATGCGATCGAAATCTAGATTTGACAATTTTCTCTGGAGAAGTGATGGAAGTGTTTGACTGACTGGATTCTAACACTGACCTTCCAGGATCTGCCGAAGGATCTGCCGAAACGCTAGCTGTTCGATTGTGTGAATAAAGCTTGGTTTTAACGCCTTGTGCCCAACATAAGAAGAAAGAAAAAATAAGCAAATGTTCTTGCGCACCACTCTACATCGTTGGCTTTAGCGCAAATGTCTTCAGGCACAATGATTACACACCTATCAAGGCTCTGTTCTTAAATCACTCCTTTTACAATACATGGTATTGATCTGTAAATAAGTAACTGTCAAACCTAGAAATGGTCCAGTGCGAGTTTGATTACCGTTTGAGGTTCAGAGTTTTGCAAGTCACTTAACACTAATGAATATAAAATTATAACATCATGCCTGCGCTGAAAGATCGAAGAAATGAATTATTCTGCTCTTGTAATAATACATAGTAGAGTTCACCAAATTGAAAAAAACAAGAGTTTTGATCTTGGACTCTATGACAAAAAGTGGGCTGTACCAGGTGTTAAAGGCACATCAGTGTATATAAACGTAAACTTGGAGATATTAATCTCTTATACAGAGCAAGTCGCTGAACTCAACATCAGCTTGTGACGGAAGGAAGAATCACTACTAGGCGATGTAAGGAATACAAAACTTTGTCCTTAATCTGCGCTTGGATCTGGAACATTCGACGCTTCGTTCTATTTTATAATGAAAAATGTGTGATAAGATAATTAGAGTACAGCACTAAAAAAAACTAGTGCAAAAATTAGAATGGAATGAGGAAGCCAACTGCACATGAAGAAAAGTGCGTCGATAAGTATTTGAGCTTGTAACATCAGACTCTAGTCTTCAAAATCCGGTTATCTTTGTGTGAAGATCTCAACGGTATAAATGTCAATGTATTCAAACTGAAAGGCGAATGTGCTCAAATCAACCAGTCATCCTGCTACTTCGAAGCATAGTGATCACTGTGAGTATGCAATAAAAATATTGTTGATGAAAAAAGCGACAATTTGTGCTTTATGTGCGCTAGAGATCACTTAGGTTGTACGGGTTCCAGAAGTGGCGTGGCGCTCATTATTATTCCTTTTTGACGATGCTGAAGTCCTAAAATATCAATTGTGGTGAAATTATCATAGAAACACCCAGTGATGTAGAGTGACGTGCAATGTTTTGGCGTCAAAGAGGACTCGAACCCAAATTTCGCCTTTCCGGGAGCATTTGCCTTAACCCGTTGCACTACTGACGTCCATTTTGCACACCACTCTTTCTACGCTATAACGCATATATCTGTCAGCAGTGAACCGTGAACGGCCTCTCCCGGGTAGTCGGCATCGACATTCAACCCAGTCACGCAAACGGATATCGTGTATTGGAGATCAAATGAAATTATTTTTGTTTGACCGCCTAGCGCTCGAATAAAAATAGTTTTGTTTGATCTGGTGACGTTTTAGTGATTTATCAGCAGTGATTTTTCGATTCGCTATATGGTGTTCAGGTGCCACTTGAAAATCGACTTTACGTAGTGATTTCAGGCAATATTACTACATACCTTTTCATGATCCGTGAATTACGTAGGATTGAGTATCAAAAACGTCAAGTTAGTAAGAATTTTGTTTTACCCGAGAAGAAAGAAAATTGAAACAGATTTAGCAATGAACCATTCACGCTCTGCTATTCCAATGATAAATGAATATAGAACTGCTGCATGGAGATTTTATTTATACAGCTAAATAATCAGCATGCAATTCACCTGCTAACCAATGCGTGTTCTATTCATCAGCTACCTCAATTTTTTTCCGTTGGCGGACTACAAAGATCCGCAACGTGTGGTAAAGCACGATTCTGTGTAAGAGGCGCACAAATCGTTCAAGGCAAAAGTTATCCCAAAGACAGTTACACCATAGTTGTCAACATTTCATAAAAATTCTTTTTGTGTGAGTTCCACTGCAATAATAGAACTGAAACGTTCGAATAATCTGTCCTCATTATAGGGTGAGACGAAAGAAAATTCGCGAAATACTCAACTCAAGATGAGAGCAAGGAACGTTGGAGTGATTCAAAAATGGTAATTTTGAAGCAGGAAAATCTGTGTGCATTGAGTAATCGGTAGTCAATAAAGGCGTGGTGACATGGACGTTTCAGCTCATCGTTCTGATGACGGGTTCGGTTTTTTTTCCAGTAAAAGAAGGCGACGTGGCCGAGTGATTGTGATACTTGCCGCTGCGCGCGAGGAGCCGAGCTCCACCCTCTCCCTAACACTCTGCGGCAGTTAACAAGAACGCGCCATGGAACACTACAGCCAGGCTATTCTCGGGATTGCAAGGAGACATGCTCAACCACTATTCTACGTCATTCAAGAATAAGACGGAAAACGATTCGATTACTAGAAGTACTGGGATCCGCACAAAAGAACAGAATTATGGTTACTGGTCATGTTAATATAAATATAAGTATAAAATGAAAAAATTAGGATTGAAAAGGATAATTTTTCAAAGGCAAAATTTTGGCCAAAAATTAGTCCATGTATTGAAATCTGTACTTAGTGCCTTGCTCACTATTTTCAATAAATTTTCATTTTTAACGATTGCTGACTTACAATTCTTGAAATTTATTATGAGAATGCGTTCAACTGCCTTCTGGTTCTAATAAACACATAGTGTCAATTATTTTCTTACATAATAACAAAAAGACGAAAATTGGAAAAAAAAACTTTTGTGAAAAAACAGCTTACGAAGTACCAACAGAAATCATGCAAAGCAAATCAGTCGTCTTGCCAGCTTTTTTTGCTAGTCTAATCCTATGTAATCGTTTGATTTTCAGTGACAAATGAACTTCATTGTTAACAGCTACAGCAATGTTGCCCCCAAATGATTTTTAGGCAAAGTTCGTAGAAATGAGAACTTTATTCAAGGGGCTACAGGGACATGTGTTCTAATTGTTAGCCATCAGACGAATAAAATATCTTCATTAATCAATACGTATTTATGCTACTTATCAGTAGTGTGTGCTGAACAACACAGACCAAGTTTCCAGCGAAGCGGTATGTTTCAAAAAATAGTTAATTCTGGCTAGTGTTTGTGAATATGAAATTTGTTCGGAATCCTTGGAATTCTAGAATTGAACGGTAAGATAGCCTTTATTTTCTAGTACTTGTCATGACATATTCACACTGCATAACAATTCGTTCCTACACTTTGAGGTCAGTTTTTGAGCAAACGCCTTTGGATTGACATGTATGCATCTGAACAAACAGTGAGAATGCCGTCACTGAAAGGGCTCCAAACAAAGATCTGAGCAGCATTACGGAGTCAGTCACGTCACAACGACTGTACAAGGCAATATAACTTTATCGTGATATATCCTCTGAAACAATGAGGCCAATGATCCTCACGCTACTATGATCATAGACAATCCACGGTCGTCCTTTGATATGCCAATAATGATACTTCACGGGAAAAATATAAAATTCAAATGCTAACAGGTGTTTAGAGCTAACAATTAATCTTTTGTATTTTACTGGGTTGGCATATTTCATTTCAAAGTATAAAATAAAGAGGAATCATATTTTGAACCAAGTTTCGTGTACACAGATATGCCTGAATGTCATCTCCAAGAAATCACTGATAGCCATCGTGCTACCAGGGTTGAGGTCTTTCCATATGTCTACATGCGACGTACAGCTAGAACTTTGTTATCAAAAACGACTTCTAATGATGAGAAGGACTAGACGATTCTGTACGGAATGAATATGATGCTGGATTGTAGAATGCTCAAAATCATGCAATGGTAAAAAGCGTAAATTGGCTGTTAACCTCTTCAAAAGTTTACTTAACGATTCCTGATTATAGTGAATGATCTTGATCTACCAGGGCAGCAGTTTTGTATGAAAGTTGTGCTACTCGCTCGAATTCCAGTGAACCTCGCAGATAGGCCGTCCACGCACCAACTTTGGGGTAAATAGTACACAGACAGATGAGCCTTGTATCAAAACTTTTATTTTGAGGGGCTTTTCAAATAGCAGTGCGTCGTATGTTCAACACAAGATCTTTCAGTGTAATCATATATTACTGGCAGCAGAATGGAACGATTATAGTGAAGCATAAGTCGAGTGTGCAATAAAATCCATATATATATATATATATATATATATATATATATATATATATACAATTGTTACGAAGATTCCATATTGTTCGACTATAATTGGTTTGTAAACAGTTGGCGAGAAAAATTCTCTACCCGAAAGTTCTCTTTTATGTGCTGTTTCCAATCGCGTACAGCTGTATTCAATGATCCATTGGTGTTGATACGTTGGTCATGTAAAAATCAAAGTTCTTAGCTCTATTTCCATACATGGCAGAGGGTGGCTTCCAATGGTAAAGAAGCAGAAGGTTAAGTGACTGTATATTTGTGAAGTTAGTTTTTCGTTATTTCCCAGAAATTCGATAAGACCTCGACAAAGGATAATGATTAGTGTGTTGTTCAGGTGGGTGTTAACTTTTCGGAGGTGCAATAAATTATGAAATACTTCCAAAGAGAAAAAAAAAACAATATTGGACTATGAAATGTGATTATGACGACTTCACCAGATCAGTGGTAAGTTTGATCAGATCATTTTTGATTGCACAGGAATCGTGTAGGAGGCCGTGATATACTTGCCCTCTAATTGACATTCATATGACTTAGCATTTCTAGACGTGAAACTGTTGTTCAAATAGAAGCACTAGAGTGTTTAAAAGCAGTCCCTTAGAACTGAAATCGTTCTCCTCTACAGCACTCTAACATCATCATTATACCACTTGTATCGCATGACTTTCATCTAGCAACGTTTTGAAACTTTGAAAAGTGGTTCAGGTGAAGTCTTTCATGCAAAGCACTAGCTTAGAATGAAGCTATGGTATTTTAATTCTTTAAAATGCATTCAGAATTGTAAGCTCTATTTTGATTTTCTGAATAAAAAATACATTGGGAAAGACGTTGCTTTATCCTGGGGAATGATAGAGATAGCTACGGAAGTTATAGTGCTCTAAAATCTTTCCCATATCAAGACTTTGTTTCTAAAAGACGATCCGGGATGATATGAATCGCCGAATCACTGCTAACATGATGTTGTGCCGGAATTTTATGTCATCCATGCTGGTCGAAAAATATGTTTTGACAATTAAATTGAAATAATCAGAGGTCTTCCAGCAACGCTCAGAATGGCCTCATCGCTCAAATTATGGCACCTGCTCGCCTGCCTGGGTATTGTGGAGCTGGCAATGGCAAGGGTAAGTACAGTAGGAAGGTAGAGTTCAGCATGAAAATTTCTAAGCAAACTACTGAGGATACGACTTGCTCAAGATAAAAAAAAAACGCTTTCAGTTTCATGCGTATGAAGGAATTAATTAGGAAAACACTGAGCATTTAAGATTATTTGTGAACTAATTTTTCTTAAGCCACTTTTAGGGAAAAATAATCGATATTTTCAACGGAGGAAAAGGAGATATTGCCCAGTTTCATCGAGAACGCAGGTGAGCTCACATTTTTCTTTTAACCACTAATGATAGCTAAGTATTATGAAAAAACATGCATAAAATAGTCTTTATGCGTGCATAATACTCGCAAAATAGCTCGAAAAAATTGAAAGCCAAAGTTAACAAGCGGTGAGATTTCGAGTTTCGATTTCAATATTTGAGAAGGAACGATTGTTAACAGGTTTAATACCTTGAGAATATTTGGTGAATGCCGATGACACATTTAAGAAAAAAGAATTAGATCTCCCATTAAGGGCTCCATGGTACTAATAGATCTGGCTCTTGAAATATTATCGACAATCAACGAAAAACGTGACTATGCTTGAGAATCAATGCTGTTTTTATAAGATGCTACCTCATCGCCATATTTATTAGTTTTTTGAAGGTCAGTCAATGACGAAAAATTCCACAACGCTATGTTCAATAATTCTCGAAACAAATGGACTTTGAAAGATTCGAATGGGAACACCGTGATACCATACGTAATCTCGGGACAATATGGTAAATATTGCTAAGGACTGCATAATTCGTTTTCCATGTTCTCAATCCTCTCTGTCTTTTGCACGATGAGAGCTGAGATGAAGTGCGATGGTGCTTTACAGTGTCACTGTTCAAAGTAAAATTATCTGAAAGTTTGATCAGGTGAAAGAAATTGTTCTAAACATGTGTATGGCTTTTTTAGTACACGTCACGAGTTCTTCCATAAAAGAAATAAATTACGAATAATGTCGTAGTAGGAAAAGAGCTGAAAAACTTCAGATATTTTGAGGATGATGGATTAATGCAACATATTTACTAATTCCACGTTACATTAACTGCTCATTTCACTGTGCGGATCCCAGTGCTTCTAGCCTTCAATTCGTTTTTCGTCTTCTTTCTAAACGGCGTAGAATACTGGGTGAGCGAATCTCCTTGCAAGAGTAGTCTTGTTGTGGCGTTTTATAAGACGTTGATGATGACTGCTGGAGAGAAGTGCGAAGTGGAGCTCGGCTCCACGCTCGCCGTGACCAACATCGCAACCATTCGGCCACGGTAACCTCGTAGTAGTGGTAGGTAATCAGCTGTCGTGGTAGTCATCGATACATTAACACCATCAAATGAACAATATACTTCTCACCAATCATTTGAGGTCTTTGACATCACTGTTAGGATAGATATAAAAGCGTCAACTCGGCTTCAATACTGGTAAATCCTCAAAGTGATATTTCTACCAACTGTTCCAACTAAGCAATTTACTCTTACGAATTCTATGCAAAATCGATAAAGCTTTGAGCATGATTTAAGACGCCGATGAACTCGACAAAATAAAAGAAGCGATGGAGCGGATTCACAAAAACACTTGCATTCGCTTCCGAAAGAGAAGCTCAGAAGCGGATTATATTGACATTCAAAACAAGAAGAACCAAGGGTGAGTGCTTTAGCTAAGAGTGACAAAATCCTAAGCGTAACTTCGCAGACAACAATTTATGGTTATAAATTTCTGTCCAGTCAGAAGTTAATACATTGAGAAGCGAAAGCGCTAAGTGTTGATCAGTGCCCTAGAGATACTTCATGCACTCGACTTCGATAAATCTTTCACTAGCTACAAAAGTGCTCCATAGGAGCGCAATATTTATGTACAACGAAATCGTCATCTGTATTTTACCTTTCATTTCGAGTGTTTTCTTGAGACCACGCTCAAATTTCAATGTATCTCACAGTTGTTATTTGGGTGATCTTGTCATGTGGTCTATTAATACGCTCTTGTACAGCTCTCTTTACGTGTTTCGGCCTAAAAAGTCTCGTCAATCGGACAGAACCCTTCGTCTTTTAGCCAATTCTTTGTGGGTGCTTCAGTACTCACACTAAGTGTAGACGACGACGAACGATTTACACTACACTGCCGTCAAGTGAAAATCACTAGATTGTCAATATTGTACACACGAATGCTTTTGGCTGGTATTTTGAGATATATTATACCATTCATTTCGAATGTTTCTTGAGACCACGCTAAAATTTCAAGATATCTCATAATTGTTGTCTAATCCCGCCTTTATTTTGTCCAAGAAAATTTTGTAGCCCATTACTTTTTAAGGACAGTAGTTCTAATGCTCAGTTTTTAGAAAAGAAATCAAAAATGTTAACGAAGTTAAAGATCACAGGACGGCAGCAAACAACTCAAAGTTGGTGGAGCACATAATTGAATAAAAGAGCTGTTTTTATTTTGAAAAATTAGTATGATTCCTCCTCACCGACTTACCGCGGAGCACTTGTTTGGCCTCAGCCTTGACTGTGGGTTTCTTCGCGTCGTCAGTTACGGTACTCTCTTAGGAAAGTTAGTTATTACAAACAATTCAAGTTATGGTACAGTACTTAACCATATCTGTATCGAAACACCAAAAACGTTATCTTATGTCAATTAATTTGATAATCTTTTAACGAAAGCTCTTCAACTACCGTCAGCACATTTATTTCGCCATGTATCAAACGTCTCCTCAACCATAAGAAAAAAAAACGTATGGATTTTGTTTGAACTTCATTATTACCTCGAAACAGAACATTCATGTCAGCTAGCAGTGCGTAATGAGTAAAATTTAGCATGTTTAAATCTATTTCATTACAAGTGAACCAAGTCTATCCATTTGAAAAAGCATGGAATCAAATAGGTGCAAAATCTTGGCGGTTCTATAGTTCATTTGAGGTAAGAATCTTTAGCGGTTTGCTTTCAGGTGTTATACCTATGTGGGTCGTCAAAGAGGAAGAGGTGTACTGATGCTTGAATCAAATGATGCCAGCACGTAAGTTCATTACAGAGTGTCAAATATGCAATATTCACATGTAACTCGAGCACGGTGAAGATAGAATTTTTGTTAACAGTTGATTATACCAGTTAAATTGCTCCTGCTTATTGTGCATTCGGATCATTTTTATTCAGCGCTTCAACGCTCACGTGGTGACATCAACGCTCTTTCTTCATTTTTTTTCACTCATTTCCTCATTCTTATTTCTTGAACTTGAGTAAAGCACATTCACTGCCCATGTAAGATTCAGTACGGCTAATTTCCATAAGCAACTGGAACGGTCCTGCACCGCCCCTGAGTGGTCGGTTAACTACTCCCTCGTTGCTATTAATTAGTGTTTTTGATTTAAATATCTCCTATATTCGTATATTCTAATATTCTCTGAATCAACTAGTAAGAATTCTGACTAACGGATCCGCTGCTAGAAAGATATTCCTTGAAAACGACATCGTCAAAACCTGAAAGCGTCTTTTCGACCTTAGAACATACCCAATCGGTCGGTTCAGTTTATTCATTCATTCCTACTTTATTTATTGGTTCGGTCTCAATATCATCTCCAAATCAACTGAAAGGAAATCCGACTGGTGGGACCGGATGCAAAACAAATTTCTTGGAAACGACATCAACAAGATCTGGAGACCTGAAAACGCTCTTGCAAGCTTAAGTCAAGAATCTAAGAAATATCGATCTGCACAACCAACAATAAGGTCAGGCTCCCGTCTATGGCTTCAGACGGCGAGACAACCGTTGAAAGACCACAAAACCACGGTACACGAAGGATACTCGGGACGCCATTGGAACCGGATCTATTGAATATGCGGTCGACACGCCACGGAGATTGTTTTCTACTCTGTACGTATAATGCAAGAACACTCTCCACTGAGTCCGATCTTCGCGCATTTTTTGATGCAGCAAATCGCATAGAATTCCACGTAATTGCCTTGCAAGAAACGAAAATTAGGTAGACCGACATACGTCAACTGAACAACGGCACATTCGTAATTCGTGGAGAAAAGATGCCATGACGAAGTGTAGGAGGCGTAGGCTTTGTCGTTCACTCGTCCATCACCCATCTCGTCAACTCATACGGAATCCATTTCCCTCGCCTAGCTATTCTTAGACTCCAATTAAAGCGTAATACTAAAATTACTATCATCAAGTGGTATTCACGAACCGGCGCAGCTGTTGAACACGAACTAGACGCGTTCTACCATCGATTGGAACAAGTTATCCGCAATGTAAAAGCTTATTACAAATTCGTTGTCGGATACTTCAATGCCAGATTAGGAATAGCTGAAGAGCGAATAGAGGATTGGAAAATTTGTTTGGGGAAGGTCGACGAAAATGGAAATCGTCTTGCTGGATTCCTGTCTGCGGCACGTCTGTTCTACGGGAATTCACTTTTCCAGAAAAAAAAAAACCTCGCCGCTTGACATTGGAGTCACCTAGCAGCATGACGCATGCGGAAATCGATCATATACTTACCAACCGAAGATTGTACTTGCTTGATACAACCGTAATGCCATCATTCTGCACTGGGTCCGATCACCGCCTTCTTCGAGCAACGATACTATTGAACCATAAGCTGGAAAAGAATTCATGTCATCGATCTAGAAGAAGTCGTCAAACCGTCTACGACGAGAACAGTTTCGATGAAATTCTATTCAACCACAACTGGAAAAGTGACGATGATTCGACCGAAGACTACGAGCTGCTTGTCGAAGTCTAAAAAGGTGCGCGATTCAGCCTCAGATGCCTAACCTAGAAGAGCCGATCGCATCTCCTCCACCATGAAGGAGCTGCTCGAAAAGCGAAGAAAGCTGAAGCTCGATCCTAGTGCAACACATTCAGCTCAGTTGTTATCAAACACCAGCTGCAGAAGAGCTTTGCAGGAGAATCTACATCGGCACCGGCAAAAGAAACTGTTAGAAGCAGCACAAGAAAGATGCCACCAGCTCTTAATCCTAACTTTCATCCACTGTGAGAAAACGTTTGATAGCGTTAAAACGAACGCAATCCTATCAACGCTTGTTGATTAAGGAGTGGATCCGTCCTACATAAGAAATTTTTCAAACTGCGATCGGAATTGTACCACGAAAATACAGCTTTTTTGTCGACCTCTGACCATACCCATTGCAAAAGGGACAAGACGGTGCGATATCGTCAAAGCTGTTGCATAAAGACTCAGTTCTTGAAAATCGAATGATGCAACGACAAAATTATCAGACGATGGATCTTTGATTACGGAGACCTTCTCGTACGTGTACCTTGTTCGTTAATTGAGTATGGAAAACAGCATGAAGGAGAAACTTGACATAGGAAGGAAAGCAGCGTGGGCCGCATTCGGGCCTCTCACAGAAGCCACCGACCAACTAATAAATTATGCGCTACCTTTTTGATTCAACAGTCCTCCCAGCACCCTGTTATGCATCGGAGACCTGGGCTGATACGTCGATCACGTCAAGACTACTGACAAGAACTCACAGAGCGCTTGAGCGTTGTCTTCTGGAAATCACTCGGCACTCACAAGACCTAGCCGGCTTGCGCAGTTCAGATCTCAAAAATTTATCTCATCTTCGTGATCCAGAAGAATTCATATCGATATAGAAGCACAGATGGGCAGGTCATCTATTAGAAGATCAGACGACAGGTGGAAGAAACGAACTATTGAATGGGCGCCTCAAGAATACACCCATCCCCAAAAACGATCATCTACACTTTGGAAAGATGTATTCACTAGAAGAATTAATCGGCTGTATTCACATTTGTATTCGCATCAGATGTATTCGTACCTGCCGATATTATGAAGAACACGGTATTAAACTCGCGCCAGTGGCCATGCTCTCGAACGAAACCATTGGCGACAATCGCGAGAGAAGGGGACCAATGGAAGATGTGTCGGGGTTCACTTAATTCGTGAAGACAAACCGCCCTAGTGCCCAAGTAACTGGAACACTTTTAAAAGATAAAGCGGTCCTAAAAAAAGGAGAAACTGTCACAGCATAAGTCCTTGTCAATGTACGTTATAACAGTAATCTCAACTGAGCTTAAGAAGGAAACATTAACTCACTGATTTATATCGGAGTTAATATAATCTCAGCAGGTTGCTGGTTTAAGCTTTCGTCAACGCTCACTATCGTGTGAGAGAGACTTAGCTCGGCTATCTCAAAAACTGCAGGAAATTCCACTCGATCAGCAATTCGAGATCTTCATGAGAAAGACGAAATCATCATAGCAGTCGAAATGACACGCAAAACGTTTGAAGATCTTTGGGAAGGTGAACGCGAAGAAACATTCGATAGAACAGGTAGTGAGGATGGCATAGTGAGAGTGATAAAGATTATGTAGGATTTCAAAATAAAAAATGGAAAGGTGGTTTAGAGAATTCCGCTTGTTGATAGGCGTTAAAAAGTGGATAACTCTCAAAACTCACGGCTGGCGTGCAGTGATCATAATATGGTTAAGTAGTGTTGCCTTTGTTTATTGCTCAATTTTGAACGGCCCTTCATCACTATTCAAGATGCAGATGTCAGCCTTTCTACAGTTGGATTCGTGTCTTCGTTTTTCTCATCATCAGAGGTCTTCGACTAGTTCACACGATGCTCCGATTGTCGCTTAGAGATTTCTTCTTGTTTGTGAAAGCCGTAGAAAGCTACTGAAGGCAGTTCTTCGTGAAATTTCAGAAATATCCAGGCTAAAACGTTTTTCACATTAGTAACTGACTGATTGCAAGAGGGCACTGATGAAAGAGATCGCGCCAAGATTTCGCTTATCAGCTTGCTTTGTGATATACCTCATAATTGGCGAGTGCGCCACTTTACCATATGGGTACAAAGAATGTCACCATAGAATCTCATAAATTATCACCTTATAAAATTATAGAAGAAAAGCGAACAGGCGGGAGACAATCTCGCATTTGATGATTTGCGTTTTTTATATTTAGCTACTTATTTTACAATCATTCTTGATAATTCAGATGTATGGAAGTTAAAATCATTCAACATGAGCTGTTGCACTCAATTGGATTATGGCACGAGCAGATGAGATATGACAGAGACAGATACGTCAAGATTCATTACGAGAACATTTTACCAGGTTCATTATACCAATGACTTATATGTTAAGATCTATCCTTCTCTAAATGTTGCTCATTTTATACCCCTTGTTTTTTTTTCTACCATTATATGAAGCAAATTGCTCTGATTAATTATCACCTATATCACCTGTCGTACCACTGATCGTCGAGTGACTCGAGCGGGCACCAGCAACACTTCCACTCTTCCCTATGGCGTACAGGAGTTGCCAAGTGGGATCTCCTCGTTCTAAGCATTCGCTGAGCATCGTCATATCTTTCTTCTATGCTTTTCTTAAAGAAATCGGACCATTAGGTCGATGGTCTTCCTGTAGAGCGCTTGATATCCCGAGGAATCTAGTCGGTAACGGCTCTCCTCCATCAGTTGTCGTTGAAGCGCATCACGCTTCCGGACCACCTTATTTGCGCTATTTTGGCGTGTAGAACGGCGCCTCTGATCTTCGATCGTCCACGTAGGTCGGAACTTCAGATTTTTTCTCTCATTTGCGAGTTACGGGATAATCCTAGTATCGACCATGTGACTGCTCGTCCAATAATGCCAAATGGTCTTTCATCCTGCATACGTAGCTACCAGGTTTCTGCTGCATACATCAGGGCAGGGATAATCGTCGAGTCGAACAGGTGTACACGTAGTAGGATGTTATTTGTCCTCTTCACTACATCTTCATTGCTCTTAAACGTTCCCCGCTGCTCGTCTCCTCCTGCACAACTCTTTCACTCGTTTAACTTTCACTCTCACTCAACGACCTAGCTTTAGGCCGTACATCTTGTTGATTTCACAGCCTAAATAGACGTGACTGGAGCATTCGAAGATTGTCGTTTCGTTGAGCGTGAATGGGGCGTTGAATATACTAAGTAATTATATTTAATCAAAAACACTGTTATGGAATTTGTTGCTAATGGTCAATTTTGTCCTACCACAGTAGTTTCTAACTTACTTTTTCTTCTGTGTTGCGAAATCTATGAGCAACACAGAAATATTTCTGCATGCATGATCTCAAGCTTTCGTGTTGAATGCGCTCTTCTTTCATATTGCCTAAAAATGATTGGCGTGAGCTCGCGTGCTGTGAATTTTTTGCCGCTGCGTATTTCCTCATATAAAGGCACCTTGGTAAAATCCTGAAACATAAAGAGAAGAGCACAACGAACGGAGTGGAATCTTTTGCCTAGCCGTGCATAATAAACAATACGAAGCTACATGCTCTTCCAGAAAACGGTCGCATTATTGGTTCTGAAATAGATATAGAGAACACGTAGATTCAGAAGCCTTCCTTTGATTCTCATACGAACACTGTCACTTTTGTATATCATCCCCATCGCACTGCGTTCCTATTGGAGCGCGATTTGAATGCGTGATGAATTCAAGATGCACGGTCTGTGAGCACGCATCAGAAGCACGACATCTCCGTTTTTATGGCTATGTCACTGTCAGCATTTATACTCATCACGATATGAAGCACTCGCACATTTTTTACAACCATGGAGTATCGTTCTGAAACTGCGTTCTGGCAGATTATTACTGTGCATAACATCAAACGGAACTTACGATGAACCAATGATTGTTGGACGCCGATATTCAGGTCAACAATCACAGTTCAACATTATACCTTCGACACAGTCGACCGTGTACAATATTCCATACGACTATAAATCGGTGATGCACTATGGAAAGACAGCGTTTGCTCGACCAGGCAAGATAACCATGGAAACGCTGAACCGTAAATACATGGTGCGAAGATTTTTCCTAGCTTTGCTTTTTCGTCGTTTCGTTTTTTTTTACACTTTGCGCCAGTTTTAGGACGTAATTGGAACGGTAAAGGACGCCTCACGAGGCGATTATCAAAAGGTTTGCAACATTTATGGTTGCAAAAAGTGCAATAGCGGCAAGAAAGGAACAGATGATGAGGATGAGAATGTACCACCAACACCTGATCCTGAGCCGACAACCGATAAAGGTAACGTTTCAATAACTCGGCCACCTGGAACTCGTGATTGGTTGAAATCAAGTTGTTTGATTGCAAATAAATCAATTACATAACATTAAGATGGGACGTGCCTCAAAATTCTATGGTTAAGAGCGGTTTGATTTTTGCAAAAAAAAGGACGGGCGATTATGCGTTTTTTAACTTGAGCATTGAACAAGAACAAAAGTAACAATAACTTGACTTCTTTTTTCAATTTCTACCTCGTCATTGTCGTTTATATTCATAGCGGAAAAATCGTTCGCAATCGATATTCTCAGCATCACACATGCTTTTTTGAAGGTATGCATGATCGTAGCAGAACAGATGGAATAAAAACCATGAAGAATAACTGAGAAAGTACCGAAATAAGTGCAAGACGACTATAAAAAAATTTTGGCTAGTGAAACAGATTGCCTACCAGCTGGTTTCAATAAATGAACTCATCTTCAAAACTGTAAATCGCTTATCGGAAATTATCCATTCATTCTTATTGGGATCAGTCAAACTGAGAAGGTGCATGAAATTATTGAGACGAAGTGCAACTATTTCACAGCACAGCTCGTCAAGTTATTGAACTAAAATCGAACTAAAAGCAGTGAAAATCGTTTTGCATCAACATTGAAGTTTTTCCGTATTTATGAAACCAATACAGCCCATGCAGCTTTTTTGGGCAGTTTCTAAATTCGCCAGTTTTCTGATCTTTCAATGATCATTTTTCCAATCATCACAAATTGAGAACGATTTTATTTAAATCTCATTTCTGCTTTACCACTCGATGTTTGTGGGCTTCTCAGAATTTATCTGATGGCTTGCACTGAAGGTCGATAAGCCAAGAAAAAATCTTGCAGTTTTTTTCACTTGGAAGTGGAAAGCATCAAAACATGAATAAGAATTTAATTTTGACCAAAGAATACCTAAAAGTAAATGTATGGCAGTATACAAGAGGCTTCTTCATCATTCCTTCTCTATTTACAGAATGTATGGATGAACGGCCGCGATTTTGTGGAGTACTGAAACGAAATGGAGTTCTTGACTGCAGTCACGATTATACAAAGATAGTCTGTTGCGCGTCTTGCAAATCCGCTAATCGTAGAGGATCAAGCCGTGCTGATGTGCCCTGAGATGGTCGCTGGAGTCGTCGTCGCAGCGATCCAATGAATAGAGACGATTTTTAATACATATTGAATTCCATGTTAACTACACATACAAAGGATGCAATCAAGTCATTGTTATAGAGTGGTTCATTATTCATCTTAGTTGTTGGTATGAAATGGCGTGTGTACTGGATGTGGAAGAGGAAAGTTCAGAAAACCCTGAATACGATAGTACGTTAAGAGTAATGACAATGGGGAGAACGTAATTTCAATACACATGTCGAAAAAATTGGTTTGGTCATGAACTAAGAAGAATTTTGAAAATCGGCAAAAATCCTTATTCTGTGCAGTCCTGTGAAGATCACTTGCGCGCGATTTGATGCTTGATAGTCAATTGAGATTACACTTACTAATCTTTGTAGTACTATTGTTACCGTTTAGTCATAGCAAAGAATTTTGGCCCCCAATTGCTTAGAGTTGCAAGTATTAGGTTTAGGTAAAGGTTCTTTGACATCCGCTGAGGATTCAAAGCTTATACATGAATTCAATTATAAACAACATTAATAATTCTTTGAGATAAAGGCTATCATTATCCACGATTCTTTGCCAGCTAATTGCAAGCTACCGCATCTGCTTATATTACCATTTCTTGAGCTCTGAATCAAGATATTCCCACATGCCTCTTCATCAAGTGTCTCGAATCGGCGTCCGAGCAGGAAACGTTTCACTGAGCGGGAAAGCGGACCATAGTCGGACGGCGCAGCATCTGGACTATGGGCTGTGTGCGGTAAGAACTCAGTTACCACCAATTCGTCAATGACTTTTCATTAGTCTCTTCTTCGGTATGAAGTTTAGCGTTGTCCTGCTGAAACAACGAGCGCTTTCAACGAATCAGTGTCGGGTAATTTTCCTTCAACATATCGTAGACTCGGGGCAGTTGCTCATAAATCGTATCATATCATCATATCATATCACATCACATCACAACATATAGTAATATCATACGGTAATGACGTATCAAAACTCGAAGCTCACTTTTGTCCATCGTCGTCATTTTATTTCCCAAAGAGTAGATTGAAATCTGATGCACTACAACTAGCGTTGCCGTAAGAGTATCTTATGGAAATATGCCTGAGATATTCTCATGAATTTACAATAACCGATACTGTGTGAAACAAACATATAACTGGAATTTTTGCCAATGTTAACGAATTTATTCCTCAACCCAGTGGAAAAAAAGCTCTACAGATGCAATTTTTGTCTAAGCTGCCGGTTTTCATTTCTTATCTTTGTAATCTAAACACGAAGCTGACGATACAGTTCAGTCTGACAGTTGACGTTTCAGTGGTTTCGCCTTCTTCTCAGTATGAAAATTTTGAGTTTTCTACAACACAGTCAGCCAAACACCTTGATCATCTCAAAAAAAATTCTTTTTATATTTTTTTTAAAAACAAAAAAAAAATTGTTTGCATACATTGCGGTTTCTCAATTGCTAAACATTTCAAAAACTTTGCCAAAACACAAACTTCGATTAGAAAAAAGGACATTATGTTGAACTTTCTTTTATATACTCATAATTTCTCAATCACAAAGGAAAACTGTATATGGATAATAGATTGAAACGTGCAAAGGGCAATGACAAAGAGTATTTGGTATTCTTCACTTCCTGAGAAATTTATCGTAAATCTGCTCAGTTTGTGGCACCACAGAGGTAATCAAATACGTATCTGGCTTACACAGTGGCCTTACGACGGTGTACTGACAAGTTTGAAATCATCCTGTTGACATGTCGTCCCAGAATAGTCTGATACCGATGTGCTGTACCTGTACGGTTGAAGGATTTGGTTTAACCACCAAATGAGTCGAATTAGCGATCGAGCTTGCCTTGCATGCTACCTTTTGATCATTGCAATCAGGCGCCAATCAGTTCGTAACCTGTTATATGACCGTCTCTTTATAATGAAAGATTGCAAAATATGTCCTTGCGTTAGAGAACGCGATTGCATGAGCGCAGGTACTGTTAACCTGATCTCTTGTAAAGCGTGTAGCGATAAGTATATCGGCGAAACGGGTAGGCCGCTCTATGCTCGCATAGCAGAACACCTAGCTAACATGAGCCATACTAGAAAAAACACCACGCGAGGTATACATAGAGCCCAAAAGCAAGCCGGAGGATTTCATATAGAGGTCACCGTCCTTGAGCAGGAGCAAAAAACATCAGCACGAAAGATACTTAAGGCGTTCTGGATAATCACGACCAGTTCCGCTATGAACTGCAGGGAATAGTGCCTCGTAATCACCCGTGATATGATGAGTCAGTATATAAGACAATTGTATTGATGGGTATATATGGCCTATGTGATTACCGTTCCGTTGTTCTTCACCAGTTCTTTCAGTGGAAGACATACAATAAACGCGGTGAGTATGTTTAGGGTTGACTCTGTGCTTGATGCGATCGAAATCTAGGTTTGACAATTTTCTCTAAAGAAATGATGGAAGTGTTTGACTGACTGGATTGTAAACAACTTTGACCTTTCCAGGCTCTGAAGACGGCGACCTGCCGAAGTTGTAGCTGTTTGATTGTGTGAATAAAGCTTGAATTTAACACCTCGTCCCCCACTCAATAAGAAAGAAAAAATAAGAATTACTTTGATTTTTACATGAACATCGTATCAACACCAATGGATTATTGGATACAGCTGTACTTTGTGATGGGTATTCAAAACTTGGTGCTTGAACGGCCTATCTGTAAGATTCACTGAAAATCGAACGAACAGTACAACTTTTCTACAAAACTGCTCCACTGGTAGATCAAGGCCAGCCGCTGGAGTCAGGAATCATTAGGCAAACTTTTGAAGAGGATAGCAGTCAATTCATGCTTTCCACCATTGTAATGATTTTGGGCATTCTACAATTCAACGTCATTTCATTCCGAACAGATTCTTCTACTCTTTCTCATCACTAGAAGTCGTTTTTGATAACAAAGTTCCAGCTATAAGTCGCATGAGGATATATGGAAAGACCTCAACCCTAGTACTACGACAGCTAACAGTGATTTCTTATAGATGAAATTCGGGCACATCTGTGTACACGAAACCTGGTTCAAAGATATTATTCCTGATTATTTAGGACTTTGAAATGAAAAAATATGCGAACCCAGTGAAATGCAAAAGATTAATTGTTAGCTCTAATTCACTTGCTAGCATTTGAATTTTATTTTTTTTTTCATGAAATATCATTATTGACATTACAAAGGACGACTGGGGATTTTCTATGATCACAGTAGCGTAAGGACCGTCGGCCTCATCGTTTAAGAGAATAATATCATGATAAAGTTATTTGCCTTGTACAGTCGTTGTGACGTGACTGATTTTGTAATGCTACTCAGATCTCTGTTTGGATTCCTTTGAGTGACGGCATTCTCACTGTTTGTTCATATGCATACATGTCAATCCAAAGGCATTTGCTCAAAAACTGACCTCAAAGTGTAAGAACGAATTGTTATGCAGTGTGAATATGTCATGGCAAGTACTAGGAAATAGAAGCTATCTTGCCGTTTAATTCTAGAATGCCAAGCATTCCATTCAAGCTTTCTATACACAAACGCTAGCCAGAATCAACTACTTTCTAAAGTATACCGCTTTTGCTGGAAACTTGATCTGTGTTATTCAGCGTACACCACTAATAAGTAGCATAAATACGTATTGATTATTGAAGTTTTTATTCGTCTGATGGCTAATTTTTTGAACACATGGGCCTATAGCCCCATTGGTTAGAGTTCTCATTTCTACGAACTTTGCCTAAGAATCATATGGGAGCAACAGTGCAATAGCTGTTAACAATGAAGTTCATTTGTCACTGAAAATGCTTGACTAACATCATCGTATACTTCAGTTATGCGATCTGATCAAACGATTACATAGGGTTAGACTAGCAAAAAACTGCTGGCAAGACGACTGATTTGCTTTGCATGCTTTCCGTGAGTACTTCGTATGCAGTTTTTTCACTAGAGATTTTTCCCAATATTTTCTTTTTGTTTTTATGTGAGAAAATAATTGATAATATGTGTTTATTAAAACCAGAAGGCAGTTGAAGCATACTGTTAATACATTTCGAGAATTGTAAGTCAGCAATCGTTAAGAATAAATGTTTCTTGAAAATAGTGCACAGGTAACTAAGTACAGATTTCAATACATGGACTGATGAACTGGCCTAAAATTTTGCCTCTGATGAAATATCCTTTTCAGGCCTAATTTTTTTCATTTTATGCTTATATTTATATTTACATAACCAGTAACCATGATTCAGTTCTTTTGTGGGGATCCTAGTACCTCTAGTATTCCAATCGTTTTCCGTCTTTTTCTTGAATGACGTAGAATAATGGTTGAGCATGTCTCCTTGCAATCCCGAGGATAGCCTGACTGTAGCGTTGCATAGCGCGTTCTTGTTAATTGTCATAGAGTGTTAGGGGAGGGTGGATCTCGGCTCCACGCGCGCAGCGACAAGTATCACAACCACTCGGCCACGTCGCCTTCATTTACTAGAGCAGAAAAAGTGAACCGCGGCACCAGAACGAAAATCTCAAGCGTCCACGTCACCATGCCTTTACTGACTATCGATTACTCAGTGCACACAGATTTTCCTGCTTCAAAATTACCATTTTCGGAATCGCTCTAACGTTCCCAGTTCTCATCTTGAGTTTTTTCCCGAATTTTCTTTCGTCCCACCTTATAATGAGGACAGATTATTCTAACGTTTTAGTATTATTGCAGTGAAACTTACACAAAAAGTACTTTTATGAAATGCTGACAACTATGGTGTAATTGTCTTTGGGATAACTTTTGCCTTAAACGATTTGTGCGCCTCTCACAGAATCGTGCTTTACCACACGTTGCGGATCTTTGTAGTCCGCCAACGGAAAAAAAATTGAGGTAGCTGATGAATAGAACACGCATTGGTTAGCAGGTGAATTGCATGCTGATTATTTAGCTGTATAATTAAAATCTCCATGCAGCAGTTCTATATTCATTTATCATTGGAATAGCAGAGCGTGAATGGTTCATTGCTGAATCTGTTTCAATTTTCTTTATTCTCGTGTAAAACAAATTTCTTACTAACTTGACGATGTCGATGCTCAGTTTTACGTAATTCACGGATCATGAAAAGGTATATAGTAATATTGACTGAAATCACTACATAAAGTTGATTTTCAATTGGCACGGGGACACCATAGCAAATGGAAAAATCACTGATGATGGACCCAATAACGTCACCGGACCAAACGAAATTACTTTATTAAGATTTTATGGATTAGTTTTGGTCTACCAACCACACTTCATCGACTGAAAGGGTGATGGACCAGTGTCATTGTACACTGTGCCATCACCACATACCACATACGCCTCCCTCCTTGCTACAATGCCGGGCTTAATGTGGGGCGGGGAACACTGACGAGGAGGCCGAAACCTCCGAAACACCGGTGTATGACCCTGGCGTACCAACCTCGCTTAGGCTAAAAGCATTCTTTTTTTTGGACTTACTTGAACACTTGAGCGGTCCTTCTTCACAAAGTGTACGAACCCCCACACATTTTCCATTCGTCTCTTCATCTTGCGATTGTTGTCCACGGTAGTGATTTGCTTCGACCATGGCAGTTGACGCAAGTTTCATAGTGTGATCTATGGATTACCGGCAGGTGCGAATACAGTTGATGCGAACACAGATACGGATACAGGTAATCAATTCTTTTAGTGAATACTTTCGCCCAACGTGTAGGTGGTTGCCCTCGGGAAACGGGTATGTTCTTGTGGACTCCACCCGCCAAATGGCCGGTCCATCAGATTTCGCTACTGATGCATGTTCTTCTCGGTGGCGAAGATGTGATAGTTTTCGGAGATCACTGCAGTAATAAAAGTAGAACGTCAGACTAATGTATACTTTTATTCTCTGAAGTCAAAATAAATAAATTCGGTGGATATTAAAGTAAACAAAAGAACAAAAGAACTGGGACCGGTGAAGTGAATAAAAAAAATCTAAAGGGATATTTATATGCAGAAAAGTCTGTGCTTATTTAGTATTCGATAGTCAGAAAAGTCGTGGTGACGGGATACTTAGGACTATCATTCCACTGTTTAGTTCGATTTTTCACTTTTAAAGTGAATAAGTTTGAGGTCATGAAGAGGTAGACTACAAAGGCAAAAATTTTAAGTCGTTTTGTTGACCAATTCACTGAAATCTATACATAAATCCGTACATGAAAGCCTATCGACGAGTAAAAGACATCATTATTCAAAGCATTCATTACTACTGACGAGAGATGACGAACCATCGCCGAAGTGGGTTAAAACAATGCGCTTTTCTACTGCCTTGTGGTACCGACGTGCACATATTGCCAGGTTTTTTCCAACATAAAAACGAGAACATCTTGACAAAATTTCTAATGCAGAAGAAATGCAGTGCACTACCGTTGCCCTTAAATGACTCTTAAGCAATCTTGGCTGAAAAGTGATTATGATGTAGGAGGCCTTCAGCTCATGGGTTTTATATAATTAGCCCTCGGAACAGAAAAAATAACTCCATTGATCGGTACACATTTACGTTACATGCTAGTGTGCGCTGAGTGACATTTAGATTAATTTAGTGCACTGCATTTCTTCTGCATTAGAAATTTTGTCAAGATTTTTTTTAGATTAAGTATCTAGTAAAAACGGCATTGATCAGGACTTCACCAACTCCATCGACTTGTAACTGTCAAAAAATTATGAAATTTTTCGCCTCTCTGGCTTGAACGCGTGGATGACCGCCATTCAGTAGTACTTGTTACATATTCACATTGCATAACAGATCATTCCTTAAATTTAATGTCATTTTATGAGCACATCTTTGGATGGCATGTGTACATATAAGCATTCAGAATGCCTCGTTATTAAAAAGCTTTAGACAAAGATCCAGGCAGCACTACGGTATCATTCACGTCACTGTGACTGTGCAATGCAGTCTACTTTATCACGACGTATGCTGAAGAAAGGCCAGTCATAGCTACGATTTTGGTAACAGAAAGCTCCAAATCATGCTTGTAAGACAATAAGATTGTTCTACAGCATGAAATGAAATAGAAAAATCAGTAAGTAAAATATAGCTTACAAATAATTTCTTTTGTGCCTCACTAGGCCCAAACATTTTCCCCTTTTCCATTCCGTACATAGTTTGAAACAATATCTTTGGACTAGCTTTCATGGAAATATGTGTGCTTAATGTAATTTCTCTATAGGCGATTGTCAATAGTCTCCTTAAAACAAGTGATGAAGTGTTACTATGTGTCCACATGCGACATACAGCTGGAATTTCGTTAATAAAGCAACATTCAGTGGCGAGAATGATAAACGTTTCTGTGTGGAAAGGATACCACATTTAAGTGTAGACTAATGCATGTGTCAGTCGCTAGTCCCTGAAGCACATACATTTCGTTTCTAGACGCCAGTAAATGATCTGCTTTTACCATTAGAGTACTTTGCATAGAGAATTGTGTTGTTTGTAAGATTCAATAATGTTGACTAATGCATTTAGGCCGCACAAGCACTAAATTCCGAGCAAGTAATACACAATGATAAATTTTGGCTGGGAAACACCTTATATTTTCAATAAAAAAATCGCTCAGTGCATTCGTATGTAACCTCGCACCAAGAATGGAAACGATTCGAGCGAAGCGTAAAGCAATGAGTACGCGAAATGTCCAAAAATAATATTTGTGAGCATTCGAATACTGTGCTAACACACCTAATCTGCCAAAAGTTGGCGTAAAAAAATTTCCACCTAGAAATATTTTCGTGGATGTTCGTTTACGATCGCAACTACTATTGCGCTCTATGAACTGATATAAAATGTTTATCTATTAATTTGAGTTTTGGACTTTATTTCTATACATCTTAGATGAGAGCTCAAAGTGGTGATCCAGTAGAAGCTCAAGTGATTGGACGTATTTGAGCTTTTGGCCATTTTTCCAAAAAGTGTAGATAAGA